>MKYW01000058.1:886538-905122 GCA_015776835.1 Aphidius ervi
AAAAAAAAATATATAAAATAAATATTTTATTGTATTTTTTATATTTTTTATTATTAAAAAAATATGGACAAAAAAATAAAAAAAGGTATATTCCCGGTAAAACTGATCGTTAAATGATCGTTCATTACGGAAATGCGACAAAGAGTGCGTTGTGAAACAACCGGATTTTACTAAGTAAGGAAGTTGGCTGTCGTGCTAGAACAAGTTGAAACTTTAAACAACCGGGCATTCCATTTCTTGTGTACATCAAACCAATTGCAATACTCGATGAAATCGATCAGTACGCTGAACTCAAAACTATGTCCAATGTTGCTTTACGGATACGGTCATCATCATCATCATCATCATTATCATCATCGAGTGGTAATTCTCCTAAGAGATCCTTTATTTTTTGTTTAAT
The DNA here is from genome assembly GCA_015776835.1 of Aphidius ervi. Taxonomy (NCBI): domain Eukaryota; kingdom Metazoa; phylum Arthropoda; class Insecta; order Hymenoptera; family Braconidae; genus Aphidius; species Aphidius ervi. The sequence goes on from MKYW01000058.1 coordinate 886,939, forward strand.
CTTTATGATGAAAAAAAATTAAAACAAAAAACCAAATAAATAAATAATAAATGAAATAAATTTATAAAGAACAAACAAATGCCGAAAAATAAAAAAAAAAAACATGAAAAATAAAATATACATATAAAAAAAAAAAAATTTATAAAAACCCACAACTCATCCTGAACTAAACAAACTCTATTGAGTAGTTCTTGAAGCATCAAAAGCCCGGGACCACTTCAAAGTATAAAAAAGCAAATTTGAGAAAAAATATATGTTAACGTACATGTACAGTCAGTAATATCCGTCTATTTCCAAGTTAATCTCGTACAAACTATTTTCGAGGTATAATCGAGCAATTTTGCAGTATAAACTCTGCCATCTAATTTTCCCAAATGATGCAGTAGGTATATATAGAGATATACATATAGATATATATAATAGTTAATACATTGAAGCTGGAGCAGTGTGGTCGATGAAATAAGAGAAGAGAGTAGGTTGCTGCTGCAGGCATTACTGATGTACATTTATACAAGTTATACATATTATACATATATAAAATGAAATAAACAGATACAAATTGATATACCAAGAGAAAGATAAAAATACTTTGGATGAGCGGTGAGGTAGAAAAGAGGCGTCGATCTCCATCATGCCGACATAAAGCAGGTGGCTGTTCAGCCGTAGAAGAGGATCGTCGGTTTATTTCGACGATTAGTTCTGGACCGAAGGTGCTTCAGGCAACATCCTCGTAGAGGGGGGATTAGAAAAAGATAATAAATACAAAAAATTTTTAAGATAAACAAGGATAAATTGTTCTTCAACAACAAGTATATGTTGCTCTTACTTTATATACTGGATTTATCCCCTCTTGTACATTTATTTTGCAGTAAAAGGCGCACTTCGACCGGATGAGCCTTCGGGAGGGAAAAAAAAAATACATATTTTTAACTTCAATACATATTACAATATATTACNAAAATATTCAAGATAAACAAGGATAAATTGTTCTTCAACAACAAGTATATGTTGCTTTTACTTTATATACTGGATTTATCCCCTCTTGTACATTTATTTTGCAGTAAAAGGCGCACTTCGACCGGATGAGCCTTCGGGAGGGAAAAAAAAAATACATATTTTTAACTTCAATACATATTACAATATATTACATACATATATGTTAAGATTAAGAGGCGTGTATATGATTTCTTTTCTTTTTTTTCTGATGGTATATACATGCACTTGCTCTCTGTGATTCAAAAATGAAGGTAGACGCACGACCACGACCTTGATACGCGTGATCTTCGCGTGCCCGATAATACACGAATATCAACGAATAAAACCGACTTGAATTTATATATAATTTACTTCTTGGCTTTCATTCGTCTTTGACTTAAAAAGACCCTCTTATACCCTCGGGCTTTTCAAGCATCATCAACCACCTGCCCCTCTTTTACTTTTTATTTTTTCAAGCTTGCCTCATATTTTCTTTCATATTTTATTTTCATTTTTTTTTTTTTGAGCTTACTTTTGTAGAATCTTCTTAGCCCACATTGACATGTACTTTATATAACTATACTGATACATTTTCCTTAGCTATACATAACATATGTCGATTTTTTTTACACATAAAAATCTTTGCTTTATATATTTTCTAACATAGTACTTTTTATATATATATTCTTCGACTGATTTCATGCATAGTCTATTTTATTTATAGGTATATGTATATGTTATCATGGTATATTGCAATTTAATGATTACTGGACGCTAAAAACTTTCCACTCATTTTTTAATTTGCCCTAGGCATCACGGAAGCCAATGTATATGTACAAGTGTAGCAAGACATTGAACAACTCAAGATACTGAAACTGAACTAGTTGCTTATAGGATAGGACCGGTATTTTAAAACCTGTAATATTTATCGATAAATATATTATATATATATTTGTGTGTCTATGTTTATGTGTGTATGTATTTATAACATCAAATAGTAACTCACAACCTGTTCTAACATGCGTTTAATAGACACATTGTATATCTTTGTAAATATTTGTTGTGTATCGTTGATGATTCGATAAATTTATACTGAGAAATATTATTGTGTTACGATTCGTCTATTAAATATCTCTATGGACCTTTGCTTTTGTGTATAAATCGATTTATTCACTTGTACCATAAAATATTTTATTGACTACACTTATTGACGATATATACATTTTTATTTTCATAATAAATTTATTATTATTTATATAAAATATTATTTTTAAACATTTTTATTTTATTGTTTTTATTTATTTTTATTTATATCATGCTTTTATGTTAACAAGTATGTGAAATAATAGATATTTACTTTTATGTCTGACCAATTATTGATTTTACTACTAGTGCAAATTCTGAAAAAATTTTATTGAAAATATTTTTTTATTTTTACTAGGATGAATGCTATTATTTGATGAAAAAACTTTTCTATTTCAATCAATATTTTTTTTTGTTTCTCATTGTTGATGTTGTTGTTGATGTTTTTTTTGTTTTTGTGTGTGTGTGTGTGTATAGAATTGTCATTAGAATTTAAGGGAGTTACGGGTCTCTGAAATCTCCTGGGAAGTTATATCGTTATGCTTCGAATCACATCACATGACCAGTAACAAAACATGCAATTGCACCTACTTGACAGTTTAATGCTTTTTGTGTCTGATGTTTTAAGTACATTAAAGTGAGAATGTGCAATTTTATGGTTGGTTTAACAAAAATATTTCTTAATTTTATTCTCAGTGTTTATATAATGTTCAATGACTACGTACACTAAATATTTTTATTTTTTTCATTTGTCTTGAACATAGATTAATTGTTAAGTGACAATAGCAGCTAAATTATTAAAATAAAAAACGACATTTATTTTATTTCTTTTATTAATACTTGAAAAACTATCATCACTTTTATTAACCTCATTCAATATATTAATAAATATATATTTTTTACCAATGTATATATTACAATAAATTAAATATAAAAAATAATAATAATAAATTTGAAATGTTTTATCAATATATATACAAATTATTATTTAAGAAAAAGACCTTGAACACGCATTTATATATATGTTGAAATATTTATTTGTGTATAACAAAATGAGACACGATGAACTTGTTAATATATTTATTGAAAAAATATATCTTTTAAAATCTTCGTATACTTTTAAATGACAATAATTCCATAATGGAAAGACAACACGCAAGTTTAAGATACATACACATTAATTCTTGATGTTGTGTGTATATGTGTTGTTGTATCAATGTAGAAGTTATAAAGTTGATCCAGCTCTTATAAACATGAAAAGACTTTTGCACATTTCAAACTCATCTTGACCATACTTTAGTTTTCTGATACATATATATATATATGTATATAGTTTTCCAGAAACTCGTCAGCTTGGAATGTTGTAAATAAAAAAAATAAATAAATAATATAACCGGGTTTACTTCATTGGTGGTTGTACTTGTCTTACAGTGGTTTTTAAAAATCCTATACCTATATTTAAAGGTGCTATTGACGATCAATCGGTTATTATATTACCATGTAGTAAATACCAAGCTACGCATGATCAAACTATTTAAATATATTCATCCAGTATGGAAAAATGAATAAATAAATAAATAAATAAATAAATGAATAAATGAATTAATTAGTTTAGAAAAATTAATAAAGATACAGAATTTTATATTAAATTTAATCTTTAAACAATTAAGATAATAGATAGTCTTATTTTTTAAAAAATTATTTTCTTTTTTTTTTTTAGTTCGATTTCTGTATAATAATTATTGTTACTTGTTGAAATATTCTTTTATTATTGACATATGGAAAAAATATTTAGATTTTAGATGATAAGTCATGATGCATATTTAAAAATAAAAATGTATGTATTTTATACTTTTAAATATGATAATGTATTTTTCTTAATATTATTTATTTATAAAAAATTATAATAATCATAATTATATATTAAACTGATTAAACAATATATTAAAATTGATTAAACTTGTTTTGAGTGTTTGTATTAGTCGGGATTTATTTTACCGTTCATAGATGATTTTATATATTTTTAATATCATTTTAAAAACTTTTTTTGTTTTTTTTTTTTTTAATTCATATTCGAAGTTGTAAATTTGAGAATTGATATTCTGCTTGAACCTTCATCAGTAGAAACCTTCATGAATAAAAAAAAGAATATTTAAAATTCAAAAATATTCGATTATCTTTAAATTGGTAAAAAAAAAAAAAAAAGAAAAAGTTTCATCTATGAAAGAAATACTTTGATTTTGCAATTATGAAAAAAGGAAAAAAAAAAAAATAATAAAAATTGTAAAACTCATAAATATTAGTGAGTAGAAATATTTTATTCTGAATTTTTTATTAAAAATATAGATTTATATTATTTTTTATTATAAGATATTCTTTGAATTGTTTCAAATTGATTTTAATTTATTTAAATTTTAAAATTATATATATAATATTAAATTATTTTATTTTATTTATTATCATTAATTTATTATTAAATTAATCTGTAAAAATATAAATTGAACGTCACGTAATGGCACGGATCGTGGACCATTGTGACTGAAAATAAAAAGTTTTAAATTATAAATTTATTTACATTAATGAATTGACATTTCTCTCTTATTTTTTATGCATTAGGTCAGTTAAAAACTGACTCATTTGTCTGATCATTATTGATAACTGAACTTGCAATAATAGCAAGAAATAATTAACAATGAAAATTTATTGTTGTAAAAAGAAAAAAATTAAACAATAGTTTATTTGTTAATGTAGGAATTAATTTTCAATTTCGTGTTTTCTGCTACCACGATCTGTGAAATGGAAAATATATTGCATTCAATACTATAAATTGATCAGGTAAAAAATAAATATACCTATTTATTCTTGAATTCATTTAGTGACACTATTGTCTGATTTTTTATCTCAGCAATCAATTTAAATGTAAACTTTTGTTGTGAATTTTAATAATGAACAATTAAAATTTAAGAAATTCATTATTTTATTGTCTCCACTGATTATAAATTCTCTACATCAATATTAATTTATTAACTACTCCAAAGCTACAACAAACATTATCAACTTTAACAAAATCAATAACTATCAAGTAATAACAACAATAATAAATTACGACAAAACAAGTTAATAATATTAAGTATTTAAAACACTAACACGTATATGAATGTAAAAAAATAAAAATACCCTTAACTATATCACAATTAAAATCATTAAAACTTTTTCAACATACAAAATTGAAATCATTATTAAACAATCAGAAATTTCAAAAGTAAAGTTTAGTATATAACAATGATAGTTTGATGTTCAAATACTTAAATGTTTTTTTTAGTATAATTATTTATTTATTTTTTTTTTCAAATTTATTTGTTAAAAAATAAAATGAATATAATAAAAGAAAAATAAAAAAAAAATATACATGCATGTTCAATACAATGAACATGCATGTGTATATAAATAAAAAATAAAAAAAAATATCGATATTATATAGGTATTCAAAAATGAAATAATTGACAGTGGCGAATTGTGAAGGTACTTGAAAAGACGTCAATTTATTGAGACTTTCTCTCTTTCAATTTTTTCTCTCTCTCTCTTTTGCAATGAATGAGAATAAAAAGTCCTCAAGTTAAAAAAAAAAAAAGTCAGCATAAAGTCCGGATACCAAGTATTTTTTATTTTTAAAAAAAATTTTTTTTTTTGTATAATTCTTTTTGACCTTTTTTTGTACATTCATGACAAGATCTTTAATGGTCCTCGGAAACGACACTTCACGACGTTCTTCAAGACAAGGTCCGATTGTCCAAGTGATTCAAAACTTTTCAACTTAGTAAATCGTCATTTCCTATTGTACATTTATTTATTTTTATTTTGTCTGTTCCAAATCATCAATTTTTTTTTTTTGTTTCTTCATCTTTCTCACATATCTCTCCAAAGTCTTGTTTTAATTTTTTTTTTTTTTTACATGAATCCTATTGTTATCTTTGTTTTTTTTATTCAATTATTTTTTTTTCACATTCATTATATATATTTATTTTTATTTTTTTTATTGTGGTTTCTTTTTCACGTTTGCCAAACAACATTGGCGAATCTAATGAGTGCTATTTGTATAATGACTTTGTTCGGTTGTATTCGTTGATAATCGTGAATGTTCGGCCACGCGAACAACACGCGATTGGATTTACCTGTTGGACCGGTTATCTGAACAAATCATTAAGGTAACTGGTCAAAGTACTGAAAAAAATGAGAGGATATGTGTGGATGATGATCAAGTCAAAGAGAGAAAAGTGTAATATATAAAGGGAAAAGCAGAATGACTGGTACCGCCTTTTGCGTATATACACTTGGCTACATACAATATATATATATAGTTATAAAATAATGTTGTGTGTGGCTGTGAAACACGATTTAACCAAGTCAGCCGATCGGTGGCTGTGTTCTTTTTTATTTTTATTATTAATATTATTATTATATTATTATTTGTTTTTTTTTTTTATTCTGTTCGATTCTTGTTTCTTAACATTGCAATGAAGATTTGCCAGGGCGTATCACGTACACTGCCGCATTGCCCTCGATGCCTGGTATAAAACAGTGTTGAGCTTCCCATCTGGTGTGTATATTTATATATATATATATATATATTTTTTTATTATTATTTTTATTGTTATTATTATATACTTCGTGATCTTGCTACTGAAGGTTTCTCTCCTCAGAAGAGTAAGAGTATATATTCAATGAATTGCCCAAGCGTATTTTATTTCTTAAATTTCAAATTTGTTTTTTTTTTTGTTTTCTTTTTATATTCATTATACGGTTTATTTGTTTGTGTACTTATTAAATAAGTATAAATATTGCTTTTGTTAATTGATTATTTATATTAATAATTAATTGATCAATGTAAAATTTTTTTTTTTTAAATATATTATCCTGATTCTTTGATTGTTGGTTTGATAATTTTTGCTAGGGACTTTTTTTTTGTTTGTTAAATTGGTCATATTTGGAGAATAATATAGTTGAAAGCATGTGTACATTTATGTGTATGTTAAAATGTAAAAATATATATAAAAGTCTATATGAATTATGTACCTCAACTCAATTATATATAATATATATTTATATACGTACATACTTTCAGCAACGTAATCAAACTAAAAGCATTTTAAAGTAACGTTGTAGTAAAAGTAGTAGTTGCTGAAACTGCAAGAAAATTTTTTTAATCACTTTATATTGAAAGACATTATGTTAGAATTAAAAAAAGCAAAAAAAACGAGTAGAAAAAAAAGAAAATTTGATTAAAATAAATAATCAAGATTTTTTTGTTTAAAAAGTAATTAAAATTGTGATGAAAACTGAAAAATTATGGAAACGATAAATTTATTAATTGTATTGTGTGTATGTAAAAATAAATATTTATCGGGCTGAGAAAATATCGATTGGAGAAAATTATTTATATGCAGTGTGAATGGAATTTTAATTTCTTTTTTTTATTTTTTATGAATTTTGACTCGCATCGCAACCAAATCTTTCTGTTTTTTGGGTTATTTATTAGTTTTTTATATTTAAAAAATTTTTTTGTGTCCCTTTTACAACATCATTACTGAAAATATATAAAGCCACTTAATAAATATATATATTACAAAATAAATAAAATTCCCAAGATGAGAAAATTCATTTGAAATTAATTATACCAGTAAAATTTTTACGATTCAATATTTAATGATGACAAATATTGAATTAAAAAAATATTAAAAAATGTTAATTTGCCTTTTTTTTTTTTTTGATATTTAAACTTTTACAATTTATTATTTACTCAATATATTGTAAATAATATACATGTAAATGAAAATTATTAAAAAAATAAAATAATAAAATTTATTTGAATGGTTTTTTTTTTTTCAAATTAAATTTCTTTTTCGCTCTATAAAATTATATAACTTTATTTTCCCTTGAATAAATAATAATTTCACAGAAAAAAACCAAATTCAACAATTTTCTTTTTAAATATTATTCCAAACTCATCATGAAAATTATTATAAAATTTATTGGAATACATAGAACTACGTTTATTTTTTTATTTTTCCAAATTCAAATTCAATCAATCAAGCTCCCTGTTTGACCCATCATAAAAAATAATAAAAGCACATTAATATATACTAGTTTTTGTCTGCATATTGAATAGCCATCAGTAAATATTATTTTCACAATAATAATAAATATCAATCGAAATGGAAAAAATTTTTTTAATATATCCCATCATGATGACAGTATTTTTATTAACCTTATTATTCAACTGAAACAAGTGTATAACGTTGAAAAACAACAAATAAAAAAATAAAAAAAAAACATCAATTGAATATTATCAATAACATTACAGTCTTTATAAGTATGATGAAAATGAATTATACAATGTCGATTGACTGATGGGGGTCCATGAGTGTAGACTGATCACTTTCAATACTGGAAACTGGAAACTCGAACGGTGGGAAAATTCATCGTGTGAGATCATTTATTTATTTATTTATATAATTTTTTTTTCATCAACATTATATAGACTATATACTATATATCAAACTGTTATTCTATTGGCGTATTTCAATTGTAAATATACCGGCTTTTTTAAAATGAATTTTTGTTTTTTTTATTTGATTCTTCAATCATCGATTCTTCATCTTTTGCTATACTCATTTTATCTGTGTCTCATATGTTTTTTTTTTTTTTTTCGATAATCTTCATACATCAGCTTCCGATTCTTGTTCTTATTCTCTCTTTATTTTTTTTTTCTTTCATTTTCATATATATATTTATTATTTTTTACCTATATCACCTGTTATTTTCTCTTTCTATCTCATTCGATTTATCAAGACTCGTCGAAACTTTTGATGGATTTGTTTTTATTCCCTTGCTTCGTTCCCAGGCGAGTGGTCTCGTGATAAATCGTTATACTTGTGGATGAGACCTACTCTCGAGCACTTGGCTGATGATCATAATATTCTTTCTGCTGCCTACTGAAAATCCTCTCTGTTTCAGTAAAAAAAGAGAAAAAAAAAAAAGAAAGTAAAAAGTTTGAAGAATAAAGAATAAAAAAAATATTATAATAATAATATAAATTTTTTAAATTTATATAGCCAACCAATCATTGAATTTATATACGCCTCTTTAAACTTATCGCATATTTAATTACCTGTTTTAATTTTTCCACGTATGGGTCACTGTTTCCGGGTTTATTCTTGACTAATTATCAATGCAGTAGTTTTAAATAAATATATGCAGACCAAAAAAAAATTCATTATCTATTTTTTATTATGATTTGTTTTTTTTTTTTGTTAAATCAACGTTGAGCATCAAATTCAAGCATAAAAGTGTTGACCAAAATAACCAATAAATTCCTACTAAAAAATAAAATTAAAAAAAAATTTTTAATAAAATTTTATCACGAAATTTATATTATTTATTTATTCAAAATAATATAAATATTATTATTTTGATAATATATGTTTGTCAAGTTGTATATATATATAATTATGTCATAAAATTTTATAAACTATATTGATAAAAAAAAATTATATAAATAAAAATTTTCAATTTTTAAAATATCATTAAAAATAAATACATGATTATATATTTTCACATAAAAAATAATAATGAATATTTTTAATACATCATGATTAGTTATATTGTGATTTGTAGAATAATTTTAATAAACCTATTGTCTGTAAATTGTATTTTCAATAATACACGTTATAACTCTTTGTAAAAAAAAAAAAAATAATAAAATTACCAACAAATGATAAAAAGTAGCATCAAATTATCTATCATTTTATATTCTCACAATTTTATATATCAAAAGTGACTAGTTTATATAAATAAAAATATGTATGTATGTGATTTTTTTTCTTCTTATAATATAATGGAATTATAATAAACGGAAATGGTAGATGAGACTATCGTCGTGTTGTCGTATACTCATGCACGCATCTAGAAAAAGGATGTTGCTTTTCTACTCAGTGGCAATTTACATTCTCCTCTATCCACTTGATATAAAAAGTAAAAAATGTAAAAAATAATATGAAGAAGAAGAAGATGAAGATGAAAAAGAAGAAGATGAAAAAAGTATGGAGGGTGTTGATCGCTATCAATTGCACCACCAATCCAAGTCAACTTGCTGGACCAGTGTATCTACATATATATATGCATTAATTTGTACATGTATATATAAATATAAAAAAGTTTCATGTACAAGCTCATCAGGCAGATATAGAGTGACCCGAGTGAATGTATATATATATTATATATACATATATAAAGTAGATGAGTGGCTGCGGCTACAGCGGAAGGGTCCAGATACATATATATATAAGAACAAGGCTCAAAGTTGCACCTGCTTGCCCTCAGGCTTGATTTTTTCTTATTTTTTATATTTTTTATTTTATTTACAACAGGTATACATATATACAAAAACAATATATATATATATACATGCTTCGGCATGCTGCAACTACTCATGAAAGTTCTTGCTCTGATCTGGTTCCAACTAAGTTGCCCCATTCTGAATCTCTCCGGATGAACATTTTTCATATTCAAGTTACTTCATAACGGTTCAAAGCTTGTATACAATTACTGGATCAACCATAGTACTCTATGGTCAATCAAATTTATTAAAATTAAATTAAACATATTATATATTTCATTATTATTATTATATTTATTATAGAAAATTTAATACAGAAATTATAAAATATTGTTATTAATTTATTATAAGTTATGAATATATCAATATTGTGTTATAAATTTTTAATATATATTTATATAAATCTGGATGATGAAAAAATAAAATATAAATTCAGCCAGAATGTTGTTATTTTTAAGTTTTTCTCTTGTTTTTTTTTTTTTTTTTGTACTTTATTTGTTGGTTATTACTGATAAAAGTTTTAGACACATGTTATACTGTATAGATTTTTACAAGTTTTTTGCAACTATACTTTACTTGATATCTTCTAACTGCTTTTAAGAAGGTTCAAATTTTTGATAAAACGTAAATTCTTATGGGTTTATTGTGTAGCTATATGGCGAAGCTTTATTTTATAAAACCTGTCATGTAATGCGTCACGAGCACTCTACCAGACTTTAAAACATATCGTATAAGCAACTTGTATGGTTTTAGAATCACAATTTTCTACGCGTACAAAACTTTTCAATTGAAAATTTTTAAGTTTTTTAGTTTTTTTTTTTTCATCTTATTTTTTTACATGATAAAAAAAAAGTTATTTCTGAGAATCAGAAGCCATTTGTAGTAAATTAAATTACAAGTTGAATATATTTTCTTATGATTATTTAATTGAAGTTTTTTATATATGCAATTAAAAATTAGTTATATTTTTAAATTTTAATTTAAATTCTAGAAGAAAAAATAACTTTTGTACATTACTATTATTATTTTTTTTTTTAATGTAAAATCTACTGTGAATCTATTATATAATATTTTCTTAAAATTAAATATTTCATAAAAACTTTTATTTTTGACAATACATGTCAAAGAAATATAAAAAATATTCTTTTTGAGTATTATTATAATAATTTTGAAAAAAGAAAAAAAATATATAGATGGATCAAGTTATCAGAATTTTGAAAGGATGTCAAGTAAAATATAAAAATGATAGGAAAAAACTTTAAATATATAATTTCATCAATAATAATTTTTTTACATAAAAGTTTTTAAAATGTCAAAGAGTTCTAATACAAATTTCTATATACTCACTTGAAATATTTAATTTTTTATGACTATATTATTCTAATTAATATTTATTTTTATAATACGCATAGCTCAATAAAATTTATTAATCTGAAAAAGATTGATTTTATAGTTTTTTTTTTTTTTTTTTTTATCGTATATAAACGATGCATTATTGTCAAATTCAAAGAGCATTAGTCAGCAATGAAAAATGATAGACAAAATAGTGCACAATGTTCAATCATGCTGGTTAAGAGAAACGTAGCCTTTCATTCTACTTGAGTTGAGTCTCAGTGATTGGCGTTGGATCTAAAACACGTACTGAACACTTGGCACGCTCATCACGCATCATAAGTGCCACTGCCAGACGACTAAAAGTGCATATAAAGTTGGGTGCAAAGAATCTTTGTACATGCATTATTATTTTATGTATACATGGGACAGAATGCCTCAACTCGGCTTCATCAAAACTCTGACCCTTTTCCATTTGGTCACTGTTTTTTTAATTTTTTTTTTTTTTACACTCTAGATGACCCCAATAATCTCCATGTTTTTATTAAAAATATTTTTTTCATCTATTCTTTTTTATTAGTATCAAAATTATTATTCGAAAAAATTGTAAACTAAAATTAAATTTAAATATATATTTTTTTTATAAAATTTTGAAAAAGCAAAAATATTAAGTTATCAGGATTTTGAAAGGGTGTCAAGCAAAAGATAGAATGATGAGAAAAAACTTTAAACTTTATTTCATCGATAATAATAATTTTTTTTACATAAAAGTTTTTAAAATGTCAAAGATTTTTAATAAAATTTTGTTGTTCGTTGATAATATAATTTGACGTTTCTATACTCACTTGAAATATTCAATTTTTTTTAAGTCTATTATTTTAATTAATATTTATTTTTGTTAATATAATTATTATAAAAATATTATATATTCATAGAGAAAAAATAAAAAAGTTATTTTTTTTATTTTTTATAAATTTAATATTCAATAAAAAAAAAAAATTTATCAGCGTTATTAAAAAAAAATTAATAAATATTTTGTAAAATAATATTATTATTTTTTACAGTTTATATTTGAAATTTTAATATTAATTAACAACTGATTCATTTAGTTAATTAAAAATATAATTTTATCAAAAACGAAAATTTCTCTGTTATATTATAGAATGGCATTTTAGTATATTTTTATTCTCTATTATTTTACATGATGAAATTTCATCATGTAAAATAATACATTACAATATTTAAATGGCAAATATCTATGAAATCAAAAATAAATGCAAACTTTTAATTGAGTATTATATTAATAAGTAATTATAAATATCTTCCATGAAAGTGAATATCATAATAATAATCACTTTAAATTATACTTTGAAGTTTTATAATAAATATTGTCGATAATTGTTATTAAATTCCAATGACTATATTATATTTTCATTACTATATATTCTAAAGATAAATTAAAATTATAATATTCAAAAATTAACTTTGACTTAATAACTTCATTAATTGACAAATAATTATAAATATTTTAGAAAACTAAAGAAAACACATGGTATAAAAAAAAATGGAAGAAAACAAAAAATAACAAAATTATTTTTTATTAAATATAAATTAAGATAAATTATTATTTATATTTTTCATTTAAAAATGATAAATATATTTAATAACTAGTAATAAATAAAAAGCACTTTTTTTTTTTTTNGTTTTTTTGTAAAACAATGAGTAGTGTATGTATACACAAATTGACTGTGAATAGTGATTCATACAGACCCAATGCACCACAAGCGTAATTAATCGACATGACCCTTTAGGTCGTGTAACTTAGTACCCACATATACATACTTTGCATTGATCACATCACGCCACCCAAAACCATCAAGCAATATATCCAAAGTGGCTTGTACAAATAATAGACTTTATTTTAATTGCACCCCCAATTAGTGCACACGTCTGATAGAACCTACTTGTGATTTACTTTATATATTTCAACAAACACGTGTCCAATTATCACTCAGTATATTTTGTACATCATACATATTATACATTCAATTTGTTATAATTAATAATCCAATCAATATTATTTTTATTATATTCAAATATTGTACAAATAATGGTTTTTGTTTTCCTTTTTGGCTTCTTACATGTACAAAATATTATGAGTGACGAATTAATTCATCAAAAAGCAATTTCATTTGTTTTTATTTTTCTTTTTTTTTTATTCTTTTGTTATGTCTATAGGGTTAAGATATGTGATGCGTTTTTTTTATTTAATCTTTTTTTATGTCTTTACTTGATACCTTAAAATGAAAAAAAAAAAAAACTAAATTTGGCAAAAACTAAGAGAAACAATATATTCTCACTTTAAAACTTGATATTTGATATATATTTGAATAAGCGACTTGATAGATTTTCTGTCATCGAAGCCCTACTTTTTTATCTTCTCATTCCTATGTCTTCAGTTGCTTTCAGTCCATGTAAATACCATTCCCTGTAATGTGACAGCCCACTGGAAATAACGTGCATGCAAAATTCACGATCGCTGCGTCGACATTAGATACTCTATTTTTTTTTATTTTCTTCACTCTTTCATCACCCACTCCATGCTACCGAATTTCATCCAATCGAATCATTTCACTTGATTATTCACGAGAAAAAAAATATATAAATAAAAAATAAATGAATAATAATAATAGTAAATTAAAAAATAATAACAATAATTGACTAGTTTTTAGATTATACAAAAATAATTAAACTCAGCATTGTAAAGAGTTCATGTCTGATAAAAAATAAAGTTTATTTATTTTTAATTTTTCTTCTCTATTATTTTTATGAAATAAAATATCATTTTAAAATAATATTTATACTGATTTTGTTTATTTATTTGTATTATAATTTTTTTTTTTCTAAAAATCATATGATTTATTGAGTATATTAAAATGATTTAAAGTCAACAATTCAGTTTGGTTGTTGATTCCTTAAGTGGTATCGAATGAGACACATTGTATAAACTTTGAGCAATCTTCCATCAACCGGGTAAGTTATACTGTACAATGTGCTTCACTTGTTTATATACATATAATTTATGGTACAAAGTTTGTTGAGATTTCTTGAAAGTACAAAACAAACATATATTGGGTCACCAGGTGGAAAATTAAGGAAAAAAAATAGCAATAATAATAACTTGAAACTTTAAGATAGCTTAAACGAGAAAAATATAAAATAAAGTTTTACAATTGTGTGAAAAGTTATTTAAATAATGCATTGTTAAAGTTTTTTTAATTTTTTTTTTTTTATATAGATATATCATTAATTGATTAGGTTTTTATAATTTTTAAATTAGTTAATTTTAGTGATATATCAAATTAATTTTTGACTCAATGAAATTAAATTTAAATATATATTTTTCTAGTTTTTAAAAATTAAAATATAATATTACTAAAATTAATTTAAATAATTTTATGATAATGTGAAAAACAAAAAAAAAAGAAAAAGAAACTAAATCAGTTAGTCAATCATTGACTTTTGAATCTGTGCAAGTTTTTTTTAGGCGCAATAAGAAATTGATAGTGAACAAGGCATAATAAAGGCACTTGCCACATGAATTTTTCATGACCTTCCAACTCGGTATATATGCAAATGAGTCTACTTTTGCTATTCCAAAGGTTCCAAATGCTTCGAAGGCATTAAATATACGACCATAGAAACGTTGCGATAATGGTAACAGGCTTCTACCCACTCAAGTTGTAATCACCACTGCGGGATAACTTTTTTTTTTTATTTTTATTTTTTGTTATTTTTCATCACCATTGAATCCAATAGTTGAGGTGAATTATTTAGAGGTAAATATCATCGTTGCATTATTAATTACTCAATATAAGCTGCCAATAAAAATATATAACATTTTATAACATCAATACTGTAAATAAATTAATAATATTATTATAAAAATTTTGAGAGTTAATGACTTGGTCATTAAAACAATCTATACTAGTTTAAAAATAGGAAAAAAAAATATACATTTCATACAAGAACAGTGATAGTTATTACTTATTACAATATAAAAAATAATATCTTTTGAGATTTGATGATTTTAAAAGTTATAATATTGAGGATAAACATTTTGATAGCAACGCGTGACCTCTTCTTTTTTTTCATATTTCTCTCTCTCTCTTATTCACGCTGTTTCAAGTCACGTGGTGTAATATCAAATTGTGAACGTGATTCCGATCTCAATTCGCAACTCACTTTATTCATCCAATAGCTAACATGTTAACTCCTGTAAGTGCATATTGTACGCATACAATCATCGACATGGATACTATTTTAGTGATCATTGTGTAGTATACATATACATGTATACATGTCGTGTTGAATCGTTGAGTCGAAAACAATATTGTCGAGGGTATTGATAAGTCATCAATGATTCGTTTACAGAAACATGATGTATGTATCAAACAATGAGATGTAAATTAAACATAAAATAAATAGATATAACTATATTATAAAAATTACATTCAATGTTAATTTTTATATTTTTTTTTAACAAGACAAATTATATTCTTGTTATGTATATATATATTTTATAAAATATTTTAAAGTTATTATACATATACATGTATAGTGAAAGTAACTATGAATAATAATTAAAATTAAATGATATTTTGTTGAAATAAAAATATAAAAATACTAATGATTTAATATAGTTTTTATAAATTTAGTTTTATTTTATTTAAAAACAACTGATACACACATGTATTAAATTTATTAAGTTCTTGTTTCAAACAGTTTAGATAACAATTCATTAAAATAATTTGTACGTAATTAATTGCAAGTATGGTATTGGATCGTTCTCACGTCTATCCACTTGCTTTACAAGGTCCCGACAAGAATGACCAAGAAAGGTAATGAGTGACGTGAAATTCTCGTGAGCAACGGTATTGTGGTTGTACCTAGCAAGCTTCGTAATTAAATTCATTGTTTGTACTTAAACAATATATATACACTTATATCTTTATAGAGTTATAGTTTAAGTTTTCGTATACTATGGACTGTAACCAAAATACCTTAATGTGGTTATTTGAAACTTAGCTTATATACATTTCGTGTCACAAAACCGTTAATCACACAACCGGTTACTGGCTATATACTAAATGGACAAAAAAATTTTACATAAAAATTCAAAATCACTCAATATGCATAAATTCATAATTTAAATTTTGAATATATATTAAACCTGTTGCAAAATTTATTTCTATATAATTTTAACTATCTTCAATAAGTTTTTTAAAAATATATAAAATTTATCGTAAATATATTTTATTTCTTCTTATGAAATTTATGATTAAATTTTTTTTTTAATTAATATTTTCAAACAAATAAAATTTCATTTAAAATAATAATGAAATATTTAAATAAATTATTTATTCATGTGATGAATTTATAATTTTTCGTTTCTATATCTGTCTAAAAGTAAGTGCAATTTTCAATATATATTCAAATATTAATGTCAATAATTTAAGTACTTTTTAAAAATGTTGAATAAAAAATGATAAAAAAGAAATTATTTATTCTTTGTTAAAATATATAAATTTATAATTATCATAAAATTTAATAGTACCTATAATTAACTTAATGACATAATTTTTATATTCACAAGCGAAAAGTACTATCCATTTATAAAATAACAGAAAAAAAATTATAACGTAATATATACAACAATAAGTTGAGTCATACAACCAGAGCATCAATCTTGATGAACCAGCAAACTATAAAGTACAGGTTATATAGAAGGCGAGGCTTGGCAGTACGATGGCTCGTGAATATTGAGGTGATTTTGTTGAAAGGATAGCTAATGCGGGAAAAGCGTTTTTCACCTTCTTCATATATATATATACATATATTTTTTATGTATATATATAGACTGACGGTGTGTAAATTCAAGACTCAAAACCAACCAGCTTTGTAAGGTGTATATATATATACAACAGTACATGACACGTATGCGGGGTTGAAAGACAAAAAAAAAAAATTATATATAAGCTGAGGGTACTAGAGGGATAATAGAAAGAGGGTTTCAGAATGACGTGTTGCAGATCGAGAGACTCATACGAGTGTACAGAAAATAAAAGAATAAAAAAAAAAAAATGACAAGTAAAAGGGGCATGTATATACTATTTTTTCTATGTATAAAATAAATAATAAAAAAAATATATTTTGTTTTTAAAATGCATTTACATGTAAAGCATATTTTTGTTTTTATCAAATGAAAAATATTAATTATGTCAACTAAATCAATGAATTGATAAAAAATAAACTTGTTAACAAGAATTTTAAATTGCTGTATTTTTTAATATATTATTCCAGAATTGACTCATTCACAAAAAATCTTTGAATAAATCC
>MKYW01000058.1:942271-956243 GCA_015776835.1 Aphidius ervi
TTTTTTTTTTTTTTTGAATGTTTTTTAGATTCCAACAAAAACGATCAAGGCCATTGAAAAAATTATACTTAATCTCATGTTGTTTGATGTGTTTGAATAATGTTGTTGGAACACCAATGTCAACGGTTAATTTATCTAATGGTATTTCAACACTAAAACCATCAGCAACAACTGAGATGGTTTATCAAAGATTTGCAATTGAGCCACAGGATCAGACAGCTGTTATCGGTAGTAGGGTAACGCTACCTTGTCGTGTACTTGATCAAAAGGGTCCAATTCAATGGACAAAAGATGACTTTGGCCTTGGGGCTGTGAGAAATTTAACTGGCTTTGAACGTTATGCCATGATTGGCAGTGATGAAGAAGGTAATTAATCATCAATAATTATTACCAAATTATTAATTTATCCATCTTTTTATTATTCTACTTTTTTTTTTTTTTGTTGTTTTTTTTCCATCACAAATTATACTATTTTTTTAATAGTTAAGTTTAAATAACTGTTGATGTTTTGTTTTTCACACTAAAAACCTGTAATATTTTTTATGAAAATTAAATACAACATTTTTTTATAAAATAAATTTTTAAATTTACTTTTGTGTTGAATAAAAATTTGAAAAACAAAAATGAAATTTAATAAAACTAAAAAGTTCATTTGTTAAATATTTTTATTATTTTTTTTTCTTTAATTTTTTTCTACATTTAATTGATAACGAATTTGTTGTTACTTTTTTTTATATATATATTGGCAACGAATATTCAGCAAAAACATTGTCAGATCAATATTAAAATAAAGATACAATCTCTTGGCTGAATTCCCAGAAACCATCATAAAAAAAAAAGTCGTTAGATACTGTCATTGACCTGTATTCTCTTCTTCACTCAATAATAAAAATAAAAAAAAAAAAAACACATTAATGTATATTCTTGTAAATTATACATGAATACAAAGTCGATTATACACTTTGTTAACTGATGAACAAAAAAAATAATAATAATAAAAATTAAAAAGTATATATTGGATGATTTTTTTTTCTACAAATTTTTTTTTTTTACTTATAAAATAAAATTGGATATGTATTTTTATATTATATATAAAAGCATTATCATATTTCACTTTATCGAATGTATTATTATTATTATTATTATTTATGGGGTTCAATGCAAAATCGTATCGTAACATCAAAACCGATATCGGGCAACTTGTTTAGTTATATGTTTAATGCATGAATTTTCGTGGTACACCAACAAAGTTCAAAACACTCAAAGCTAGTGTATATGTATATGTATATGTGTATTATAGTGACTGGCATTCGATTACCTTGCAAGATCATTGACAATGAATATCAGACACCATAGACAATACACACCATCAATAATATTATCGTAAAAATTGTTTTTTTTTTTTTTACATAAAAATATTTTATACATCGATGAAACAACAAATATCATCATGATAAATAAAAAAATTTATATATATTTTTATCAATAAATTATAATACATGTATAAAATATGGTAATTCGATTTTTTAAATAAAAATATATATAATTTATAGATGAAAATAAAATAGAATATACTTACATGTTATTTTATTTTTTTCAAATAATTTTATTTCATATAAAAAAAAATTCATTCAAATGCATAAAATATATATTTATATTTTAATAGAAAATAATCCAATTAATATATTTCTAATTAAAGTTAAATTATTTCTTCTATTTATTTATTAATTTTTGTTTCAAGTTTAATTTATATTAATGAGTTTAAATTTAGTATAAATATTCAACGAGATCAAAATAATTATTACTTAAATTATTTGACTAAAATAAATTTTATATATTATTATTTAACAAAAAAAACATGTTTAAAAAATAGTTAAATAATGAATATAAATCAATTGATGTTTAAATAAATAATTATAATAATTATTTTTCAATTTAAAATATATTATTTATATAATAGTGTGTATACAAAGAATGAATGATAATCGGAGTTCAAACGAGTATATTATTTATTGAGTGAATTCATGTGATACTGATAACAAAGTAGATATACTACAGATGTATATATAAATACGTTTGAATAATTCCTCATATAGACGAAAATATAAAACAAGATGTATATATATTTGTATAAAGTAGTTTGAGGCAAAGCTCATATAGAAGATACACAAGAGGAATGATGATTGAAGTTAACTTGAATACTCGCGAATATTCACAAATATATACTAGATATATATTACATATAGGAATATGTGCGGTTTTGGCTTCGGTATTGATGGCATGCATGCACCCGCACTCAATGCACAATATAACCTTCATAACTCGCGACGGTTAATGTTGAATTTCATGTAGCTTGAGATGTAGCTAATGGTTGTTGGACGATGCGGGTGACTATTGGTGTACTTCGATCACTATACATGTGTCTATTTAACATATATGTACTTTAGTATATAGGCTTACACACATATATATACTTAGACAATTTCAGAGCATATTGAAACACCAGCTTTGAACCTTTTGACATCAATTATTGTGTATCGTTAATTTTATACGAACAAAACGATGCAAATGGCAAAGTGCATACTGCACCTGACCAGCATTTCCGTTCATCTAGTCATAATTAATTTTATTTTTTTTTTTATTAAATAATATATATATACTTGTATATATTATAATTCAAATAAAAATATACTATTAATTAATTTCAATAGCTTCAATAGAGCTATAGAGTTTAGATGTTTAGTTAAATGTTTTATGTATAATTAATTTTTTTTTATTTTATATTTACATTGTTACATTGTAGATAGATGAATTGATTATTTGTT
The DNA here is from genome assembly GCA_015776835.1 of Aphidius ervi. Lineage (NCBI taxonomy): Eukaryota > Metazoa > Arthropoda > Insecta > Hymenoptera > Braconidae > Aphidius > Aphidius ervi. The sequence goes on from MKYW01000058.1 coordinate 945,097, forward strand.
ATACATTAAAAGTGTGCATCAAATGTTTCAAAAACTAATTCAAACTTGGTTGTAATTATCGTTTATATTTAAGGTCATTTTCAAACGTCCAGCAAAATGTTTGAAAGTACTGCAATGACTATTTTGTATTCTATGAAAGCTATGTATGAAAATTATTCTATTGAATTGAAATTATATTAAGCATCAAACACATGATTAATTTTCCATATTATTATTATTTTTATAAACACAATAATAATAATAATAAATCAATTTAAAAACTTTTAATTTACATGCTCTATTATATATGGAATAAAAAAAAAGTAAAAAAAAATATTTTTATGAATAGTTATTTGATTTTTCGATAAATATTTAAATAAATAAATAATCAGAATGAAAAAAAAAAAATTGGAAAATATAAAATAAATAAAGGGTTCGTTATCTTGCTGTCTGGTGTCAGTTGAATGAGGTAAAAAATAAACAATGCTGTTACAACTTGAAGTTTTTTTTTGATCGATGAGTTGTGATTTTTTTTTTTTTTTTTNTTTTTTTCAACTCTATCAATGAAGCTATCGTTAGTAAATATAAATTTAAATAATTTCAAGTTAAAATAATATTGACATAGTTAAAGAAAAAAATAAAATATATTTACCCAATAATTTAATCAAAATTAAATTTTAATATTTAATTTTTATAATTATTAAAAAAGTTTTTCATGACAATACAATAAAAAAAATGATATAGAAATATTTTTTAATAATTTTATTTTTTATTTTTGTTGCCTTGTAACAGTTTTATACAATAGCATCACCGTCTCAAAATTGTAATAAGGGTGCGAGGGCGCGTGTATATCAAGATTCATGAGTCACGCAACAATTTGGTTATATTTTTATTATTATTATTATTATTTTTTTCAGAGTAATTAACTTAGGAGCATATAGTATGATGAGGAAATAGGGTAAAAAACTTTACCAAGGTATTTATTGACATGAAAACATTATTCATAACTTTGAATATTATTGAATTAACAAAAATTATTAATTACTTGAAAAAAAAAAAAAAACAAAAATTAATTAATTTATACTTTTAATTCAATCGTTTATTTTTTATCAATAAAATTTGCTGATAATTGAAATTATCTAAAATAGCCGATTGGTAGTCTTGAATGATATCATTTAATATTCAATTTTTTTTTTTTTTCTTTAATGAAACACAATTAAAAATACAAAAATACTAAAATAGCAATTTCATATGAAATTATAATTATTGTATTTTTAATTTTAGTATAATTTAATATGAAAAATTCAAAGGAATAAATCAATTTTTGTAAACTATATAAAAATAATTTTTATAATTTTAGTGAAAAAATGAAAAATATTTTCTCGAATTAGTGACCAATCAAACAATGCTTTTTGAAAATTAATTAATTCTATTTTCATTCAACCATTCGAATGTAATCCATCCATATAATTTTATCATAAAAATTTATAAATTGGGTATTTATTTTTATACAGAATATTAACTAAAATACCAAAAATAAAAAATTTATAAATTTTTAGTAGCAAAAGTTCATTGTTCATCAATCATTATTAAATAAAAATATATTTTATAAAAAATTTATATATACAGAAAAATATGAATAATGAAACTGATCATTTTTACTCGAAAATCTGTCGAAAAAAATAAAACCATATGACTATATCTTTTTATTCACTGGATAAATAAACTTTTTAATAACGTAAAAAAAAAAAAAAAAAAAATTCAATACATTTCAACAATTTTGATTGGCTTTGACTCATCAATACATCTATATTCATTAAATTGGCATATTCTATTTCATATTTCTCTTGATATTAAAAAAAAAACTGATAAAGTTTGTTCGAAAAATTTTTCTATTCTAAATTGTATCTGCTGGATTTTTCAAAAATAAATACAAAAAAAAAAAAACATATTTTTCACATGAATGATTAAAAAAATTTATTCAATTTAAAAATACTATTTTTTTAATTATTGATTTTAAAATCAGCTTGTCTATTATAAGCTCAAAATATATTTTTATAAATAAGACAATAAAAATTCTAGAAAAATAAATATATCCTTTTTTTTTTTTTTAAATATAATAAATACATCCAACAAAGTTTAACTAGTATCATCATCATGAATTTTTTACAAATTTTTAAGCCAGTTATTTTGTTAAGCCCATTGAAAATATACCATACATGTTCTATTATGAATTAATGACAATCTATAATATTACAGTATAAACGGATAAACCCTTTGTTAGTAAACAATAATTATATAAATTTATAAAAACAATTAAAATTGAATTTAGTTGTTATCTAAATCCGTTTAACATATATTAGTTAAACACATAATATAAAGATAATAATTACCAATAGTAATTTCCATAAAATATCATTATAAATAAAATTTATTTATCATTTATTATTACTATACGTAAATAAATAAATGTAAAATTATAAATGTCTTTTTTTTTTTTCAGGTGATTTTTCATTACACATATTTCCAGTTGAATTAGAAGATGATGGAAAATATCAGTGTCAAGCATCACCTACTAATGATGGCCAACCAGGCTTACGTTCGAGATTTGCACGACTCAGTGTTTTGGTACCACCACAAAAGCCAAAAATCCTTCAGGGTGATTTTCTCGTTACGACAGAGGATCGTGAATTGACAATGGAATGCATTAGTGTTGGTGGAAAACCAGCTGCTGACGTAAGTCATTATTATATATATTAATTTTATAATTTTATTTTTTATGATATTTTTGTGAATGAAAAAACAAAAAATTTTATTATACAAATGTCTAAAAAAAAAAAAATACCAAATTAAAGAAATATATGACATGGCTGTTTATAAAAATACCTCAGGGTGAATACTACTTGATGAAAAAATATAAGGTCGCTTGTCTATATGTGCTATTCTCAAGTCCTTGGCCACTTGAAGATACATATATATTTTTTTTTTGTCTATATACATCCCACTTTTAAAATGACGATCTCTAGCACGCGCTACTCACTGCACAAGACTGAAGACTAGAAAGAGTCATATACTTATCCAGATAACACTTAACCCACTCCATTCTACTATATACTATACCTCTGGCACTTATTTTATTCTGCAGTTTTTTTTTTTTTCTTTTTTCTAGAGCCATTTAAGACCTCATATCATTAAATTTCAACAATTTTACAGGCAACTTGACTCTCTCAACTTCGTTGTGTCTCATTATGCAGATTTAAATTTAATTTAATAGTAATTGAATTTTTTATATTTTTTATTATATTAAAAATGAAAAATATCAGTTTACATTATAATAGTCAGTAAATATATCTTCTTATTATATTTTTTTTTTTTTTTTTATCAATCATATTTTATTTTAATATTTGAAAATATAATTTATTGTTTTCTTTGTAATAATAATATTATTTATTTTTTCTATTTAAAAGAAAATAAAATAGTTGTATTGTTGTCAAGTTGATAGTAATTTCATGTCTATTGTTTTTTTTTTCTAACTACTGTGCATTTTTCATTTTGTCTTATAATTTCTTTACCAACTATCAAAGTCTTTGTTTTCTTTATTCTTTGAGAGAAAAAAAAAAAAAAAAACTATTTCTACTATATCCAATAGTTTCTAGTGTAAATAGAAAAAAATCCATCATCAATAAGAGAGTATATTTCATCATGTCTCATACAATTTTCATCATATTTTTATATTTTTTTTCGTGCTTCATACCATTACACATCTTGATATCTTTTTTGAGATTTTTTTTTCTCTATTTTTTCATCTCATTTTCTTTATTTTTTTTTCCTCTAGCTATATGGAGGTATGTATTGCCGTTTACGATCAATCTCTCACTGCATTTTTCTTTTTTATTTTTTTTTTCATCATTCCTTCTCTTTCTTTAACACCTTAGAAACTATCTGTGATAAATCTCATACAACATCTCACGCTAGTTCTTTATACGACCAGACATAACAAATATATTAAGTAGAAAAAAATACACTGATATTTAATTTACTTCCAATTGATATCAATTGTTGAGACATTAAAACGATACGTTTTTTTTTTTTTATTGTTTTTCTAAATATATATTTATATTAACAGGTGGTTTGTAATAATTATTTTGTATTTTTAAAATCTACCAATAGTTAATATAAATAAATATTTTTATCTACTCGATAGATTTTTTATATTTCTTAAATTAAAAATCAAATTAGTTGACAAAAATAAATATAAACTTTTACCAGCCATCGTTAACAATTGAATTTTCTTTTTTTATTCTTGTCAATCATTTTTCATATAAATATAAAGATATAATATATTCATGTGATTATATAAAACAAAATGAAATTATCTTTTAAAAATAAAAAAAAAATTCAATTATTTTTATAATACATTTGGATTTTAAAATTTTAAATATAGAATTGATAATAAAAATTAGAAAAAAATAATAAGAATCTAAAATTAATTTTTGAAATAAAAAATAATGTAATATCTATAGATTACTAAAAAAAAATACATTTAAAATTTTAAAATTTGCAAGATATGAAATCAGCAAAAGATATAAAATAAGATTGTTAAAGTTAAAGACAATGTACTATGTCTATTATGAGTCTTAAAATAATATATATAAAATAAAGTATATAAAAGAAAATTAAAAAAAAAAATGGTAAAAACTAAAAAAGTTGTTTCGACATTGCGGCGTTCTGCCAAAACTCAGTGATTCTGTGGATTTCTTATATACATACTTAAAGTTTATTTAGCCGATGGGATCTCACCAACAGCCTCTTCAGAGTTTTAATAGTTTTCGCGTGAAAAGTAAAGCCACCAACAGCAAAAATACCATTTCAAATAATTGACTTATTTTTTCATTTTTTTTTTTATTATTTAAAGCAACTATTATATACTATCTATATTGATTAAATAATAAATTATTTTTTTTAATTTTAACTATCTAATTTATTATTTTATTTTAATGTTATTTTATTTTATCTTTTTTCGTTTTTCATTATCAACGTAAATATCAAATTTTACTATATAATTTTATTACAAAAATTTTACACGATTGATTTTAAATGCAATTTTCCAGTATCGTTATTAAAAATATATATATAAATTTTTAGTTAATAAAAAGTTAAATTTTCATATTATTTTTTATTACAAAAAAAATTTCATATCTATATTTATTAAAATTTTTTTAATATAAATACCTAAAATTTTACGTAGAAATATATTCATATCGTAATAAAATTTTTTTAATAATTGAATATCTATTTGAACGAAAAAATATATATATTTACATAAAAAAAATGTATAAAATTCATTTTATAAAAGTTTTTTTTGTGTCAAATAAATGACAAAAATTTTATCTATAATATTAGTCAAGTTTTATGTTACAAATATAAAAGAAAATAACATATAAATAAATTATCAACAATGTATATATCAATTAATGAATTTAATTAACTCATTGGACAATCAAATGACACTCAACCAAACAATCGTATCACTTTAGTAAAATTATAATAGATGGGTGTGACTGTAAATATTGACATAATTGTATTAACGGATAAATGGTAACAAATCGATGCCACTATCAGTGTTATTGCAGTGTCATCATTATATATTTCTCAAGTATAATTATGCTGTCTATTATTTCTCATTTCTATGCAATTTAATTTTTGTTTTTTCATTTTTTTTTTTTTCTCTTCATCCAGTAATATTATAATGGTAGATTAAATTTCTTTTTTTTTTATAAAGAATATAATCTTCTCTCAAATATAATTATTTTTAAAAACATTTTATATAGAATTCTCATTTTTATTTTGCCATTATAAATCAAATATAGTAAATGTAAGTTTTTAAATTTTTATTAAATTTTAATATTAAAATAATTTTTATCAATACAATATTTGATCAAATAAAAAAAAAAAATAAGAAATAAATATTATTGCAATTTAATATTGTTTGAATTTATATTATTTTTATTTTTAAATTGTCTGCTTTTTTACTTTGGAATATAAACTGTCAGATACTTTGGAACTATTTTTTTTTTGCTTTTTTTTTTCATTGTAAATGAAGTGTTGTCTATACAGTTATTGACTGTTTCATTTAAGATATATATAAATGTAACAATGAGAAAAGTTTTTAACATTCGAAATGACAAGAAAAACTTTGTTTATCTGTTTTAAAATTTAATCACTAGTGTAAAAAATTTAATTGACCTGATGACCTCTGTGAATACAATTTTAATTTTATTCAAATGACAATTATACATTTTAATTAGGTTAATTTTAATAATTAATTAAATTATTATTTTTTTTTTTTCTTACAAATTTAACTTTATTTGAGTTATAAATTTTATAGATAGTATTTTTATCAAAAATATATATGTTATAAATATCCAATCTTCATTGAATTATTTATATCCATATACATTATTAAGAAAAAAAATTGTTTAAATACTACAAACTGAAGAAAAAGAAATGTTTAATTTATAATATTTGTCAAATTATTAAAACGGAAATAAATCTTTGAAAAAATATTATTTTGGTTGACGTTTCAAATTCTATAATATGCATATGACAAAGAAAATGATGATTTTTCATAAGATTATTTTATATATAACTTTTAAAATTCAATTAAATTATCAACATATTTAGATATATATATTTTCTGAATCTGTATTTAAACCAGATTTCAAATCAGTTTGGTAAATTTATTTGCCAGATAAATACAATTTAGATGTATATTTTTTATTTATTTATTTTTATTTGATTCAATCTGCATGTTAATTTACCCAAAGCTTGGATACAACCACCCCAGTTTACATTGAGCTATATGTTATTGATGGTAAATAAAACTGTCAAATAAGATGTTGATCTACTGTATAAAGAAAAATAAATAAATAAATAAATACTTTAAAAAGTTTAAATCATTCTCGTTAAAAATTTATAAAAACCAAAATATATTATATATTGAGTAAATATTTGAATAAATCTTTGAAACATAATATTTAATTTTTGATATTATCAGATAACCTGGATTGATGGATTGGGAAATGTATTACACAGTGGTATTGAAACATCAATAGATAAAATTGAAGATGGCCCATTATTCACTGTTAGATCAGTTTTAAAAGTAATGCCACGTAAAGAACATCATAATACAACATTTACATGTCAAAGTCAAAATGCTGCTGATAGAACACCACAAAATGCTAAATTAAGAGTTGAGGTTTGTATTTATTTACTATCAATATTTTAAATATTAAATTTCATTTCATTATTAATTAGTTTTGATTAATTTAAATTATTTTTCTTACAAAATATGTACTTTGAAAAATTTTAATAATTTATTACTCATTTTGACAAGACAATTGACATGTAGACTATTTAATTGAATTTTTTTTTTTAAATAATTAACCATAATCAATGAGATTTTTCAGCTTAATAATTTTAAATTATCTGATTTTTTTTATTTATTCATTTAATAGGTACGATATGCTCCAAAAGTATCATTAAAAATTCGATCTGGTTTAGCAAAAAATTCACGAATTATTGAAGGTTCTGAATTGAGATTTCGTTGTCGTGCTGAAGCCAATCCACCTGATGTTGAATACAGGTAATTTTTAAATTAAATATAATAATAAATCAAAAATTTGACCTAATTTATCTAAATATAATTAAAAAATATTTTAAGTTTGTTTTAAACTTTTTCAATTGTTCTTTTGACAATACAGTATTTATGTTTAAAATTATAAATATATATGATTTTTTTTCTTTTTAGATGGTATATAAATGAAAAAACAGTAATAGGTGATTATACAACGGAGATGATAATCCATAATGCCACAAGAGAATTGCATGATGCAATTGTAAAATGTGAAGTTCACAATGAAGTTGGCAAAAGTCAGGAAACGGAAACATTAGATATAACATGTGAGTTTTATACAAAGCTACATCAATAATAAAAAAAAAAANGGTTTTAAATTTTCACGAGAATTTGTTGACACCGGTGAAAGAGGTCGGAATTTACGTGAAAAAATGAACATACACAACAATGAAGCCGGAAGAAACGTAAGCATAATATTTCTAAACAATTATATAAAACAAATTTATGAAATTAAAAAAAAAAACAAAATATAATGAATACAAAATTTAAATAAAATTAAAAAATATTAATTGGTTTTTTTTTTTTTTTTTTTTTTATGTTATCAAGATGGACCACAATTTCGACATTCACCAGTATCAGTTGAAACTCATTATGGTTCAACTGAAGTATTACAATGTGATGTTGATGGTAATCCAACACCAGAAATAATATGGATACATGAAGAATCTGATCGTATTGTTGCAACAAGTTCAAATATAAGTATTGTTGTAAGTCCTGAAACATCTGGACGTTATTATTGTAAAGCTCATGTACCTGGATTTTTAGAATTAACTGGTTATGCTAATATATTTATTCGTGCACCACCAACAATTGTATCACAAAAAATACAATATGTTCCAGATGAAGGAGTAGTTAAGGTATGCTTAAAAAAATTTTTCATCTTTTTCTATAAAACAAATATGATAATAAAACATTGACTCCAATTTGAGGAATCAAAATGAATAATAAAATAATAGTGATTATTTATTTTTCTTCATAATTATATGTATAAACTTTCATAATAATAATAATAAAATAATAATTACCTATTTAGGTTAAATGTACTGCAATATCAGTACCAAAAGCTGAATCTGTTGTATGGAACTTTGGTGGTCGTGAGCTCAATTTCACATTAAACAATACACCATTTTATGTGCAAGATGAATATACACCAGAGAGAGTTGTCAGCACTATAACACTTTTAGAGCCTATTTCAATGTACTTTGGTGATTACAATTGTTCAGTTACAAATAGTTTTGGTACTGATTCAGTAATTATTAAATTAACAACTCATGGTAAGTTGATAAATCTATCAATCAAATGAAAACTTATAAGTTATAACAATACAATATTTTATTAAAATAAAATAATGATCATTATGAACATTTTAAATCATAAGATATAAACAATACGTATTATAACTATTAGTACTTTATAACTACTGTTATTTTTTTTTGCCCTAATATGTATAATCTTCAAAGGTAATTTAAAGTTATAACAAGAAACTAAATATAATATTTTGTGCTCAGCATTGATTCCAGTTGATTGGCAACTAATTCTCATCATTGTTGGACTTGTCATTTGTGTTATTCTCGTTGTTATTATTATTATATTAATAATACATTGTCGTGAACGTATTAAACAACCAAGAATGAGATCAGCACAAGCTGCTGATAATGATTTACGTAAATATCGTAAGTAATTATTAATTAATTTTTTTTTATAATTTTGTTTTATTTAAATTATTTTTTATTATTTGATGCTCTAAAGTCTTTGGGAAATTTATGTTTATTTATTTTTAATTTTGTGTGTGTTATATAAAAAGAAGAGACAGATTCAAATACAGACCGTTACCGGGAGAGTGATCGCAGCAGCAATCTTTCGGATGTTAAAGCGGATATACGAGCCGGATCTAGCGTGAGCAACGCTGAGAGCGTGACTGCTCTCGACAGTGAGGGTGAAGGAAGTACAAGGGGTGTAAATGCCTTGGCTCTTGCCGGCCCAGTGCCTAATCCCCTTGGTTATCGATACAGTGCTGACTACACGGAACCCTCTTTTCCACCAAAGAACAACGTAAGTACTTTAGATCATAATATCATTCCATTTTTCTTTACCTTTTTATTTTTTTTTTATCTACATTGTATGTAATTTTTTGTTCTCTAGAAAATTTTTTTATTTATACAACTACAATTTTTTTAAAATTTTTTTCGTTGATAATAAATAAATTCATATGTAATATTTAATTTTTTTAATTTAATTTACATCATTGATATTTGAAAATCATTTAAAAACATAAAAATTAATTGAACATTGATATCAATTAATAAATAATTATTTTTTTTTACTATTTAATTTCAGAGAATTAAATTTTTCAATTATAATAAAAGAAAGAGAAAAAAAAACAATTGTATTTTCTCATTTACAAATTAATCGTTAGCAATTCTACATTGTTTTTTTTTTTTTTTACACAAACAATAATAGGATTATTGTTTAACGATACAAAGCCATTTAAAATATTTTAATTGTTTGATTATTTTCAATTCATTATTGATTATTAATATATATATATTTTTTTTGTTGTTGTTGTTAATAAATAGGATGGCAGCAATAACAATGGATATGTACCGTATGTCGATTATTCAAGGGATTATATGCCACCAACAACACAGGGAATTGATTCATCCCGTGAGTCCTTGAGTCGTGTACCCTCGAGTGGCATTTTGGCAACTAAAAAAATTGGTTTGAGTTCAGCCAATTTAGGCAACATAACGCCACAACAAACTCCAATAATCGATCCACGTTTCTCAGCGACTTATGGAAATCCCTATCTCAGGTAAATTATATTACGAAACTTTAGCTAAGAAGATTATCGTATCAGAGATGAGAAAAAAAAAATTATAATTAAAAAAAATAAACCCACTAGAAATATTATTTTTACTATTATTACTTTTTCAAATATTATTAATTATATATATTCACAAAAAAAAAAAAGATACCATATAAAAGAATAATAATAAAATTAAAAAATGTCCAATTAAAAATATAAAAACAAAAATAAATAATAAAATAAGATAAATTTTATTATAAATATTATTAAAAATTTTAATGTTTTTTTAAAAATTCAATTTCATTCTCATCAAACTTGACTTGAACAACTTCATTAATAAATCATGTGTCATAAAATTTTCATACACTAATATTACATTCAACGAATATTTGAGTTTTCGTTTAGCCGTCGTGTTTATATAAAATTTATTCAAGTTTAAATTAATTTTAATAAAGAACAAGAATAATCAATGGACAATACAAAGAATATATAAAATATATCAAGCTTCACTAAAACAAGAATAATATTGTTTTTTTAAAAAAATATATATATCTCATTTCAATTTAACTCTTTTAAAAAAATATTTATATATAAAAAAATTTATAAGGAAAAAGAAAAAATATATACAGCAGCATTTTTCATTGTCGTTTTCTTTTTTTTTTTGTT
>MKYW01000058.1:957356-974800 GCA_015776835.1 Aphidius ervi
TTTTTTTTTTTTTTCTTTTGATTTATTATAGGCACCACTTTCAGCGCATTATATAACTGGTGGACCAAATGGTGGTATTGCAACAGTAAAAAGAACTGCTGGTGCATTGGCAACACACGTATGAGATAAGGATTTAAAATAGATTATTAAATAATAAAAAATAATTAATTTATCATCAAAATAATATGATGAATAAAATTAAAAAATAGAAAAACAAATAATTATATCAATGAAATATTAAATTTATTAACAAAGTTATAAATTCATTATAAGATATAATGCTATAATATAAATAGCAAGTGATAAATATTGAAAATTAATTGAACAAAGTTCATCAAATACTCGTCAAATTATATATATGAGGTTAATTAGCGTAGATTGGAAACATCAATGTTTTAATTCCACGTAAATTTATGAAATTTAATATAAAATTTAAATTCATGGACAATACAACGAATTGTAAAATTATATAAAATTATAATTAATATAATTTACAATAATCTACAAAATCAACAAAATAATATCTTTAAAATTATCAAATTAACATGAATAAAATAAAAAAATAAATTTGATAAAAATGTCTGACAAAACTGTGGCAATTTTAAGCTGATAAATAAAAAAAAACCAAGAATTAATAAGAGAAAAAAAAATAAATAATTATCCAAGTTATTGTTTGATACGATAACGTGATTAATTAATATGAGCTTTCATTAAAATTATCAGGATATTAAATGTCTAGTCGTGGACAAGCTCAATTAACGACATTGGGATTAAGTGATGATGAAAATGTGTATTAAATACACAATATAAAACTGTTGAATTTTTTTTTTTTCAAGAAAAAGAAAAACAATAACATAATTAATTAATTAATTAATTAAAACAGTTCGATTGATATTTGACAATCTTTGATCTACTAAGCTTTATAGATTGTAATAAACATTTAAACATTATTCACTGTCCTTTTTAATCGCAGACAATTTTGAAAACAATTATTATTATTTTTATTATATTGTTTTTTCTTCATTGTCTCGATAATCGTCACTCACAATTGATTTTCCACATAAATTAAAATGTCCCAATTGATAATAATAGCTGCCTGAATCTGTATTGGACTAATGGCATTAAAAAAAAAACTGGGTTTTCAATTTTTTTTTCTTTTAAATATTAAAATATTTATTCAGTTATCAAAATCAATGATTATTTAGGGAAAAGTAATTTTCATAAAACAAAAAAATAGTTAATTAAATAACAGGCATTTTTTTTTTATAAAAAAAAACATATAAAAATGAAAAAAAAATAGTTAAAGTCCATTGTCATAGCCATATTGTGTTTAGGTAGCTGAATTGTTTTATGGATTATATTAAAAATATAAATATAGAAATAAATATAAAGCCTATAATTTAATGGCACTAAATATAATTTTATGAAAATAAGCATGTTAGTAATGACAGCTTCTTGTAAATATATAAATATTATAAAAAATTTATTAAAATATTTAAAGACAAAAAATATTAAATTATCAAAAAGACAGATTTTTTTTTTTTATTATCAAAAAATTATTATTATTAAAAGCGCACAATAAACATTGTCAATCATAATTATTAATTTTTTTTCATTAGTAAATATTATCACGTGGCCCTTGATGTTATTTTTTTTTCATCTTTTCTCATCAATATTTATTTATTTATTTGTTTATGATAAAATGTAATATAAATCATGAAAAAAATATAAAAAGAAAGTATTTACAAAAATGAATAAATAAGTAGATAAATAATTATTAATTGTATAGTAAATAAAAATTCAAATATCAAAATATATAATTCACATGAAAATTTAATAATAATAATAGACAAAAATATTGATTTTTTAAGTATGTTTTCATCGAACAATTAATTTCAACACTACAAAAAGTATATATCCTCTCAGACTATGGAAACTGAAACTTTTTTTTTTTCTTTTTCTATTATCTATTTTGTTTTTTTTTTTTTCGTCAATTATTTTTCAAACTGGGGATAAAAGTGTTGACAACGTATATAACGAAACAGGGTAGCCTATCAATTATTTAAAAAATAAAATAAAAAAAATATACAAAAGAATCGAGTGGCTGCGTGAAAAACTAAAAGAAAAAAAATAAATAAATCCTTTAAATTCAAATTGTGCGCAAATGCAGTTTTAAAAATTAAAAAAAAAAAATTAAATTATAAAAAAATATCATTCATAATTGCTGAATATTTGTCTCAAAAAAAAAACATTTAGATAGAATAAATAACAAAAAAAAAATAGTCTCTCAACACTGTATGTATGTCTGTAAAATATTGAGTGTAAATAACTGAAATTATTGCTCACGGTAATTTGTAAGTTTAGGTAACATTGTGATTGTGAAAACCACTGATAAATGTATGTTTCACAAACTCGTGGTATTCTTGCTTTAAAAATAATAATAATAATAATAATATATATTATGAGTGACGATATTAAATTGCAAACAAAAAACAAATTGCAAAAAGAGAAAAAAAAAAAATGTGTCATACTTTTGAGATTAAATAATTAAATTTTCATTGGAAAAACAAAAGATTAAAAAAAAAAAAAATTAATTAACTAACAAATAATTAATGTGAATTCGGGCTTACGATGTGTCTTTTCACCTGAAGACTATTTCGTGTTCTAATTTAATTAAAAAAAAAAAAATTAAGTGCAATTGTTTTTCCATTATTTCGTTCATTCATTGATAATGAAAATTAATTATAATATTAAAGGAAAAAAAAATTATCTCATCAATTTTATTTTTTATTCATTTGAGTTAATTTAATTGGTGAAAAAAAAAAAATTAAATAAATATAAACAATGCTTACAATAGCATTGACTGTTGACTATTTAAATACTTTTTGACAGTTTCATTAAGCATTATCGACAAAAAAAAAAAAAAAATTAAAGGTATATCTTCCCACAGATTTTTAAATATTTTGCTTATTGGAATTTAAAGAGATTTAATAATATAAATAATATATTATAGGTATTATAAAGTCACTTGGGAATTTTTTCATTATTAACAATACAACTGAATCTAAATACAACGATATAAAAAATAATAAAAAGTAGATTCAACAACAACGTATACTTCAAAGAAAATAAATAATTATATTAAAGTAAATAAAAATTAAAACAATCATTGGGATGATCTGCTGTATGTTAATAGAATATTAGAAAAGTTTATATCAGTTTTTGAGTATTAGATAATTTTACGCCTTCTTAACTGCAGATTATTCTGCATTAATTAATTAGTTATCTGTCAATTATTAAAAAAAAAAAATTATATCGGCTTCATTATTTCAAAAGTATATAGATTTAAATTAATAAATAATAATCATATAATTATTTCGAATTTACAAAGAGCCGAAATAAAGTAAATAAAGTATTAAATTTGAAAAAAAAAATTAACAGAATTCTAGTTAAATTTTCAATAAATTAATAATGGTTTTTAAAAAAAGAAAAATTTGATGTCAATCAGATTATTAATAAGGCAATGATGAAAAGAAGATAAATATTTTAAATAATTAAAAAAAAAAACAATTTACAGATGATATACTGTCAGCCATTTAAACCAATTAAAAAAATTGAAGCTAAAATTTTAAATACATTTATAATTTTAATACTTGAATAAAAAAAAAAAAATAATCAATTATTTAAATATTAAAAAATTTATCTCAAGGTGATAAAGAAAAAAAAGAAAACTATATAAAAATTCTGCTCCATATATTATTTATCAAAATTACATTAAATTAAAAATTTAGATTATTATTTTATTTACCATCTTAAAAAGAAATTTAAAAAAATTAATGATAAAAAAAATAATACTTTTGCGTACTTACATCTATTAATATTGGATATAATCTATTTTAAATTTGACTGAGCGATATAGAATATAATATATAATAACTGTATATTTTTCTCGATGTTAAGCTATTAACTTAAACAGTGTGAAAATATCTCCCTCTTTTTTCAAAAAAAAAAATAACCATTAACCATTTATAAACAAATCATTGCTCTTTTTTGTAGGCATTTATCAATTTCTCATTTATTTTCACTTTTAATTCAAAATTATTATTATTATTTTACAAATACACAAATTCACAAATTGAAACACAAATGCAACGGTTTGGAAGTCAATATTGAAAGTGTAATAAAACAAATTTTTATTCACATTAGATTTTTAAAATCACATACATATAGACTACTTTTTAATATTTTTTTTTAATCAATTTTCAATTTTCATTAATCACATAAACATTCCCATGATAAAAAAATAATAATATTTCATTATTTAATATCAGAGAGACAAGTAAATAAGCAAACACAGCAAACCAAATATTTTTATTTTCATTATTATTATTATCAAATAAATATAATTTTGTTTTTCGTTTTTTTTTTTTTGTCAATAAATTAACTCTCCATATAAATATAATGAATAAATAAATTTCATTTATTTTTAATGAATAAAATAATTATTATTTTCATCAAATTGAACCGTTGCCAAAAAATTTTTTTTAAAATTTTTTTATTTCTTTTTTAAATTCCATTTATTTACCACAATCATTTAAATATTTTATGTATTAAAATTGACAATTATAAAATTTAAAAAATGATAAAAATTAATACCTATACATATTAATATTGACCTCTGAATATAATGACAATTTTTTCTATCACATTTCGTATATCCATAACATATCTTTTTTCATTTTTTTATATATCCAAACTACACTATAACTAATATTAATAAAAATAAAAAATTCCAAATTAGCTTAATGGAAAATGTCAATTTAAGTATAGATAAAATTATGATAATTAAAAAATAGACTTATTGTTTTTCTATAAAAACAGCAGACAATTGAGAGAAAAAAAAAATACAAAAAAATTATTTAAAAAATTTACATTGTACAGTGTGAAAATGTTATGATAATTTTATGAAAATTAAATTAATAATAATAACGAAACAGACAATGAAAGACGATATAATATATGTAAAGATGAGATAAAAATTTTTTAAAAAGTTGATTATTGAAAATTGTATAATGTACATCAAAAAAAATTAATCAATAATTTCTTAAATGATTTTTTTTTTGCTTTGTAAATAAGCCAATTAAATACTGTTAAATTTTAGATGAAAAAAAAAAAAAAATCTATCACACAGACTGATTAACCAGCAGATTGATCGAAGACTGCATTTAAATACTCGCAGTTTTATTGCACAAATTTGTTTTTTTTTTTTTTTCTTTAAATAATATTTATTTTCATATGATTTTTTATTATTTTTTCTACACCACTGTTGATATTTCAAGACTAGAGTAAACGAATAAAATGGAATAAAATGAAATAAAATAAAAATAAGTTAAAGTTAAAATTACATTTAAACTTGAAATTAAAAATTGTTGATAATGTTTTTTGGCAGTGGTGATTATATAATATTGTGTATCTTTGCGTGAGATCTTCCGTTCGTACAAAAAATTTATAAAATAAATATAAATATAAATCACACATCAAACACACATCTACACATATCGTATTGAAAATAATAGCGTGCCAACAATTGATATATAACATGAAAAAAAAAAAAAAAAAACATATAACTTTTTTTGTTTTATATTTTTTAAAATTATTATTTGTTATAATTATTGTTTTTAAAAACCAATTGGTTAAATGTATACTCAATATTTTATTTTGTTTTCTTTTTAACTCTTAATTATAATAGATATAATTTATTATTAAAATATTAATTTGGATAAAAGCTTTATCATGTATTTATCGTTAAAATAATTAAAAGATGTTAGTGGTATGCTTTAATATAAAAAAAAATTTCCACACTTGACATCACAATTTGATTGAGAATGTTTTCGTTGCCAAAGAACAATGATATTTTTTTTTTTTTTTTCTTAATTTTTATAATGTTATATAGATTTTCTTTTTTTATGTTATTATTATTATTATTTTCTAATATTATTATTTGTTTCTAAGGTTTACACGTTAAAACGTTGATACAAGTGCTTTAATTATTTTTTATTAATCATTGTTTTTATAAGTATTACGAAATTAGCAATTTATTATTTAATTTAAGTTTTATTTTTTCTTTTGTATATTATTTGTCTTATTATTATCATGTATTTTTATTAATAATTATAGAAAAAAAAAATATATTGTAATCACATAAATGTATATTTATCATTTTATTAAATCCTGCCATATAAAAATTCGTAATAACATGATTAGTCGTTAATAATCCACAAAATTAACTCGATATTTTTACTCTGTCAATAATAAATTATAATAATAATAATAATAAAAAAAGCTATCGCATATTTTTGCAAAAACAAGTATTATGATTGAGAGATAATGAAAATTTTACCATATAAATAGCAATTTTTTTTTTTTTTTTGTTTTTCTCTACAACATTGTTTTTGCTAATGACAATTTAAAAATGACAAAAAAAAATACTGGAAAAATATTTTAAATAAAAATCAAAAGTTGATAGTAATTATTATATATAGTTTTTTGTTTTTTTTATTATAAAAAAAATAGAACACCAATAAAATTCATTTATATTTATCATGAATATTTGAGCAATTCCATTTTTAAGTAAACCATTTTAAACAATTTCTTTTTTTTGCATAGTTTAATTAAAAATAAAAAAATACAATTCAGTCATTTTGTATTATATGCAATGTATAATTAAACTCATGTTACTTTAAAAGTTTTTTAATCATTGCATATATAATAATGAAATGCAATTAAATTGTTGGATTATCTTCGAAAATATTATAAACTTTTTAGATAAAAAATAAATTGGATATATAAATATATTAAATAAAAGAAAAAATTAATTATTAAAATAATATGAACGTGTGGTAGCATTATGTTTTGATTGATAAGTAATTTATTTCACCGAGTGCAAGTAATATGTACGTCAATTAAAAATTGTCGTTTATAAAAATAAAAAATAATTAAATTTGTATATAGTTAAAAACAAAAATAATTGTTTTGAGATATAAATATATATATATATATATTATTAATAAATAAATAAATAAAAGTGTGCCTGTTAGAAATATTGATAATAGATAAATATTTAGAAATATTGATTGATGAAAAATAAATAATTATATATATAAAAAAAAAAGTATAAAAAAAAATTAAAAAATAACGTGTCAATAAAATAATATGCTTTCACAGTGTATGCGAAATTTTGCTCAGACAAATGTGGAATTTTAAAATGAAAAAAAAAAGCAATTCAATCATTTGATGATTGAAATAATAATAATTCATATTTGTGATTTTAAATTTTTTCTAATAGAAATAATTTTTAATAAAAATATGTTGAAAGAATAAATGTGTTGACACTTGATACACAAACTTTTACATTCTTGAGTACATGTATGTATTTCCGAAGATAATCCAAATATTATTATTTTTTTTTTATATAAATATATATATATATATATTAAAATAAGCTCTTGCTCACAATTACTCTACAGACTAAATTAGTATTTACTATTAAAATCGCTGCGATTATTTCCATTCCTAAAAATGAAAAAAAAATAAATAAAAATATTAAAAGGAAAAAAAAAGAAAATTAATTAATGAGTAAATAAATAAAAAAATATAAAAAAACACAGAATCTATTAAACTATTACATTATGAAACTATCTGTACATAAGTATTTTGTATTCCTCTAAAAAATAAAGATTAAAAAATGAAAAAAAAAAAAATTCCTGATTGAAAAAAATATTAAAAATTATGTTTTAAATTATTTGCATTATCATAATTACTCCTTTATAATAATTTCATTTCAATTTTTCAGCTGAAAGGTAAGTAACAATTAACTAAATATATATTTTTATAATATTTATTTATTAAAAATTAAATTTACACAATATTTTTTGTTTTAATTAAAAAACAAAATTACATAAATTACGTTGATTTAATTTTTTCAACTGATCCATCATAATGCTTAATAACATCAATTAATATTTTAATATTAATAAAAAAAAATAATAAACTAGACATCCAAATTGATGTAAATGTATTGATACCAAAAAATTCCAACAAATATGCAAAATAAAGCCAAATTGTTTGTCCAATTATCCAAATGAATGTTAAAATAAATATTTTATAATTATTCATTTTAATAAATGGTAATGAAATTGGTAATAATGATAAATACCAAAAAAAATATTGTGATGTTATAACTGAATTATAAGTAACCATAACCATAGCTTGTGTCAACATTGAAAATGATAAATCACGCTTATTTGAATATTTAAATGATAAACAAATTAATAATATAATTTGTGGTAGCACACGTAAAATACGTATTGCAATAATTAATTTTTTTCCAGTTGTTAAATAAAGCATATAAAAATATATTGAAAAATTATGACGTGAATCATTACGTATTAAATGATAAATAAAACTTTCATAAATAAATTTATATCCATAAATATAATAAAAAAAATTAGTTAAAATTGTTATTGATAATATACAACCAGCAACAAGTTTAATTTGTTTTTTATTTGGTAATAAAAACAATTTATCATTACAATTACGTATTGCAAGATACATAACTAAACTAAATGCAATTGGATAAAGACGAAAATGTATTGATAAACCATGTAAGATACCTGATAATAATGGGCTATCATTTAATAAATAATATATTGTTAATAATACAAATAAAACAGCAAGTGAATCAGCATTACCTCTTGTTGATATGACAATTGTCAATGGATTATATAACCATGTTAAAGCACAAATATCACTCAATTTATCATTACATTTTTGTTGTTTTAATATTTTTTTAATTAATAAACCAACGATTATATCAATTATTGAAAATATTAATTTTCCAATGTCACGATGTATCAATATATTTGGAACAAGTAATATTGCTAATAATGGACTGTAACGATAAGTATGACGTTCATATGGTGATTCACCATTTAACAATAATCTTGATGCATCAGTAAATACTTTATAATCAACATCTGTATATGATACATTAAAATATTTATCATGAAAATTTCCATATGCTATTAATAACAAACGTAATATAAATGCAAATATACAGTTTTTTTGAAATTTTAATTGAGCCATTATTATATTAATTTTTTTGAAATATTAAAGTTTAAATTTTAAAGTTTTGTTTTATTTTTAACAGCAGCATCAAGTAAACATTTTTTAAATTTTATAAATTCATTTTGACAATCATTTTTGTTGACATTTGATTTTTTTATAACACACTTGGCATATGTTATTGCTGATTCTCTACATTCAGCTAATAATGCTGGATATTTTTTAAGTCTATCTTTGGCTTTATTAACTGAATTCATTACACTTACTTGTTGTTTGCTTGTTTTTATTTATTTATTTATTTATTTTTTGTTGTTTAAATTATATTTGCCCTCCAAGTTCTTTTCTTGCATTAAATTTTGCTTTATTTCTATCTTCTTCAGCTGTTGCAATTGCATAAAGTGGACCACTGAATATTATTAATGTTACTACAATTGGTATAATTTTTCTTGTAATAGTTGGAGAACGATAATACCAAGGATAATCTTTCAATACTCTTCTATCTTTATTCATGACTTGATTTTTGTTGTTGTATTCTGTAAATTAAACATATAAATTATTTAAAATAATATATATTCAATTTATTAGGTTTATAAAATAACTTACATAATCAACTGTATTGTGCTCGTAGGGTTTTGATTTATCAATACCTTCACAAACTAATGATTCAGAATTTATTATACAGCACTGTCTTAATTCTTCAATAACTTTTTCACAACGTGATGGTTGATATACGTTATCTAAAATTAATAATAAATTATAAAAAATTAATTTAATCATTTATAACCTATATTATTATTATATTTTTATCAGTATCTATTTCATACCTTTCAAACATGTCTGCAATTTGCAGGCATATTTTTTGCAAGGATCAAATTTCGACATGCAAATTATTATTAATTATTTTTATTATTAACTTTTATTAAATATTGGAGCTTACCGGTTTTTTTTATATTAATTTATTTCAATTTATATAACACGGAGAAAATGTTCTCTACTTTTATTTCTTTCTCTCTCTTTTTTTCTCTTAGTTTTTTACAACTTTTTGTTGTCCAATGAGCGTCAAGATCTACTGGAATTCGTTCAATGATTGGCTTGACAAATATCAAATTAATTAACTATCATAAATTTTTTATACAACAATTATTATTAATTAATTTTTTATTTTTATTCTAAAGAAACACACAAACAATATAAAATTAAATTAAATAAAAAAAAAAAGGAGCTTTTGGTAAATGTCATGTCCTGCCATCTTAAGTCAAAACACAATTTTTTTTTTATCCAATCACAAAGAAAGAAAAAAAAATGGCTGCAACAGTCAAACATAAATAATTTTAGTTAATAATTTAGTTATATTATTTATATATTTAAATAAATTATTATGGTGCGGTTTAAGAATATATCAATTGGTTTTTGGTTCGACATATTATTAAGAATTTTTCTAGCATTGTTATTTGTGTAAGTTTGTCATTAACAATAACATTTTAATATTACAACAACAATACATATTATTTTGACACGTTTATTGTTTATTTAATTATTATATATTATTAAATATTATTATAATGATTTTAGGAAGTTGGAAAAAACCGAGCCATTTACCAGAAAAATTGATACTGATGAATTATGGTTGTACAAATATCCAAGAACAGAATCATATGTTCCAACATCAATTCTTTGGGTTACTAATTTAACATATTTTTAGCTATATATTTAAAATCAATAATTTTTATTGATTTATTATTATTATTTTTTTTTTTTCAGCCACTTGTATTTTTAACTCCAATTTTAGTTATATCACTTGTTTTTATTAAAAACAAAAACACAAATGATTTTAGTCAAGCTATGATGTCAGTCACTCTGGCCCTAGGTCTCAATGGAACAATTACAAATATTATTAAAATTATTGTTGGTATGTATATTAATTAATTGACAATTGTTTCATATGATTAACAAATTTATTTATTTATTTTTTGTCATTAATTAAGGGAGACCAAGACCAGATTTTTATTGGCGATGTTTTCCAGATGGATTAGAAAATAATGATTTTACATGTACTGGAAATTCTGATTTAATTAGAGATGGAAAAAAATCATTTCCAAGTGGACATTCATCATGTAATTATTATAATTTTAAATAGAAAATATAAATTTATAATATTTTATATGATATTTTTATTTTTACAGTTGCATTTGCTAGTTTTGGATTTATAGCACTTTATTTAGCTGGTAAATTACAGACATTTGGAATAAAAGGAAAAGGAAATTCGTGGAAATTATGTTTATTTATAATACCATTAATATTTGCACTTGGTATTGCTTTAAGTCGTACGTGTGATTATCATCATCATTGGCAAGGTTAACCATTTATCTATCTAAATATTATCTCAAATTTATTTTGACTTTTCAATAATTATTTAATAATTAAATTACAGATGTTGCAGTTGGTTCATTTATTGGTTTTATTTTATCATACATTTGTTATCGACATTATTATCCACCTTTAGTTTCACAAATGTCATACAAACCCTACTCATCGTTATTTAAAAAAGATGAAATTGAATCTACAAAAGAGCAAATTAATGGATTTAATTTATATCGAAATTATTAAGAAACGAAAATATTTATCATCATCATCACGACCAATCACTCAAAATAATTAAATTAATATTTTTTTTTCTTGTAAATAATAATATTTTTATTATGTTTTATATATTATTAGATAAATTATTTATCCAAAGTGGTATATATCCAATTGAAAAAAAAAAAATAATAATTAAAATTATTATTAATTTTGTTTTTTTAAATGTATTATTATTGTTATTAAAGTACTTAAATAAAACACAAAAAAATTACTTAAATTAAATCAAATTTTCCCAGAAAAAATTAGCGCTATCTACCATATTTTTTATCAACTTTTATTTTTTTTTCTCTTTTCCATTTAAATTGTGTGTGTGTGTATCTATGTACTTCTCGGTAATTTTCTATCACAGTTCGATTCGTGTGTCAAACGTGGCTGAGTTTGTGTGTCGAACAGTGTCGAATTAAAAAAAAATATATATATTTATAATAATAATCAATTCTTATCATTTATATGTTAAAATTTAATATTTCATTATTCAAAAAACAAAAATAATAATCATTAATAAATATAAATAAATAATTGAAAATTACAATAAACAAATTTGAACAAATTTATCAACAACTACATGACATACAAAAATCATCGAATAACGCCATTACATTTTAGTCAAATGGTAACGTAGTTGTATATATATATACATTAAATATATGTATACAAAAATTGATAGTTGTGTTGGTTAAAATGCTGGATCGACTTCCTGTTCATAGCGATGCTTCATGAGCGTCGTTCATCAAAGTGTACCAAGTGATTTTAGAGGGTAAATAAAAACATAACATAAAAAAANTTTTTTTTCTATCAATATATTTATTAGTTAATTTAATTTATACATACAAAGTGTTGTTATTGTGTTAGTGCATACAATAAATATTTATATATATACATGTAATTTAATAAGGTGTTTTTCGTTGAGATAATATCAAGACAATTATATATATATCAGTTTTTAAAATATTTTCGGAGTGATGGAGAAGAAGCTAAGAAAATAAAAAAATTAATTTTTTTTATATATAAATATATTTAAAAAAATAATAAATTATTATTTTTTTTTATTGGCAAAAAGCTCTAAGTAGTAACGAGGGTGTAAAGACCCCGTTTAACCACAAAATGATTAACATGGAGACTGATAAAATTATCGATGACACAAATTCAAATAACCAGGTATTAATTTAATAATAAAAAATTATATTATTATCATTTAGTTTTTCTTAACCGCCATCTTGTTCCTCGACAGAGGGAATTTTGCAAGCAAAAAAAAAAAAACCCTCAAATATCTCTTTACCCCGCAACCATTCACCATCCTCGTAGTCATCAAACTCTCCCACCTTGGCTTGTCCTCATTTCAACAACATCATCCATTGATTTTTATTATTTATATTTAATTAATTTACATGTGACTTTTTGGCGCTATATTTATAGCCATCATAATGATAAATTATTTATATTTATTATTGTTGTTCATTTTTAAATAAAATAATTTAAACTGTCAATGACACATGACACTTGAATTATAAAATTATATGCCAGACTGTACGTGTTTATTTTATTATTTTTTTTTTTTTNTTTTTTTTTTTTTGTTATTGGTGAGTCATTTTGTCAGGAATAAATAATAATAATAATTGATTTGCATATTTTTTTTAAATTTTTTATTGTATTTAAATTGTTGTTAAAGTTTTTAATCAGGTCGATTAATTATTATTATTAGTTTTTTTTTTTTGTATTTTAAATTGATAACTCATGAACTGATTGAGATAACTTAATCATATAGATTTTTTTTTAAATTTTTATTATGAGTATGAGAAGCATCTTTCAACGACATGAATATTTTATTAATTTTTGTATTTTATATTTTACTTTATGTGGTTTAATAAATATATATTTTAAATAAAAATAATTAATGGTTATTAATATTTTTTAAATGAAATTGTAATTAATATTTATCAAGATTATTATCAATTTGTATGAAAAAAATAATTGTTAATTAGGAATAAAAAAAAGAAAAAACATTTTTGTAAATAATTAAATGTTGATATTTTAATAGAAAGTGTTGTTTTTTAATTTCATTTCAATTTCAAAATAGTAGAAATTTTAATTATATTTTTTTTTTTTTTTNTTTTTTTTTTTTTTTTCTAAAAGTATTTTAACTGTTTTTTAAGTAAACAAGAGAATAATGATAACTTTGAATAGGTCACACTAGCATGTGTTCAACATTGAAATAACAATACATATCTTGTAAATTGAGAGAAAAAAAAAATAAAATTATAATTGTAAATAAAAATTAAGCAAAAGAGTATAATTAATATTTTTGCTTATATTAAAATTATATTTATTTAAAAAAAAACATTATCAATGCTCCAAAAAAAAAAAATATATACATATCATCAAGTATTTGGACGATTAATATTAATTTAAAGTTGTCATTTCAAATTTATATATATTTTTTTAACGGAAAAAAAAAATATTTAAAGGCCAAATGAAAAATCAGATTTTATTTTATTTTTTCCCTCTCCTCTGCTTACATTAAATATATCACTTTTATAAATTCTTTCTCTTCTTCTGTTTCACCTGTTATAAGATTACAGGAAGGACAATATTTCAAAACAATTACTCAGCCTTTCACCCGATCCACCTTCTTACAATCCTTTTGTCTACCTTATATACAAAATACTCTTATTCCACTCAATATTCACAACTTTCATTTATTTGTTTGTTACTTGTCAGCGTGTGTGCGTGTTTGTGTACTCTAAAAATAACATCAAAGACATTGTAAAATATCAAAAAACAAGTTCAATGATTTTAAAAAAAACATTTTAAATATTATTTATTATTATTAATAATAAATAATAATATATATTTTGTTTTAATTTTTATAGTATCCAATGACGATACTGCGATATGAGAATGATTCAAATAGAAAAAAAGAACCATCATATGTACAGAATTTTTCAACTCAGTATACACTAGAACGTGAAATGTGTATAAAATATTTTGAAAGATGGAGTGAACCAGAACAGGTACATTTTGTAGAGCAATTACTTGCACAAATGTGTCATTATCAACATGGACATATTAATACCTATCTTAAGCCAATGTTACAGAGGGATTTTATATCTTTACTTCCAAGTAAGTTAATTAATTTTCATTAACAATAATAATAATTAATGCTTATTTATAATTTTTTTTATTTTCTTTATTTTTAGAAAAAGGCCTGGATCATGTAGCTGAAAGTATACTGTCTTATCTTGATGCAGATTCACTTTATTCAGCTGAATTAGTTTGCAAAGAATGGCACAGAGTTATAAGTGAAGGAATGTTATGGAAAAAATTAATTGAACGTAAAGTACGTACTGATTCAGTATGGAGAGGTCTTGCTGAAAGAAGAGGATGGTAAATATCAATAAATTTAATTTATTATAAAATGATTTATAAAATTAATATAATTTATGTAATTTACAGGATACAATATTTATTTAAACCAAGACCTGGTGAAAATCATCCAATTCATGATTTTTATAGAAATTTATTTCCAAAAATAATTAAAGATATTGATGCTATTGATCATAATTGGCGTATGGGTAATCATAAATTACAAAAAATTAATTGTCGAAGTGAAAATTCAAAAGGTGTATATTGTTTACAATATGATGATCAAAAAATTGTATCTGGTTTACGTGATAATACAATTAAAATATGGGATAGAAATTCATTACAATGTATTAAAGTATTGACTGGTCATACTGGTTC
This sequence comes from Aphidius ervi, assembly GCA_015776835.1. Lineage (NCBI taxonomy): Eukaryota > Metazoa > Arthropoda > Insecta > Hymenoptera > Braconidae > Aphidius > Aphidius ervi. The sequence goes on from MKYW01000058.1 coordinate 972,861, forward strand.
AGTATTGTGTTTACAATATGATGATAAAGTTATAATATCAGGTTCATCAGATAGTACTGTTAGAGTATGGGATGCAAATACTGGTGAAATGGTTAATACACTTATTCATCATTGTGAAGCTGTATTACATTTGAGATTTAATAATGGAATGATGGTTACATGTTCAAAGGTAATATATATATATTATAAAAAATCAATAATTCTATACTAATATTAATTTATTTATCTAATTTATTTAAGGATCGTTCAATAGCTGTTTGGGATATGACATCACAAACAGAAATAGCATTACGTCGTGTATTGGTTGGTCATCGTGCAGCAGTTAATGTTGTTGATTTTGATGAAAAATATATTGTATCTGCTAGTGGTGATAGAACAATTAAAGTATGGAATACATCTAGCTGTGAATTTGTTAGAACACTTAATGGACATAAACGTGGTATTGCATGTTTGCAATATAGAGATCGTTTAGTTGTTAGTGGTAGCAGCGATAATACAATTAGATTATGGGATGTTGAGTGTGGTGCGTGTTTACGTGTACTTGAAGGACATGAAGAACTTGTACGTTGTATTAGATTTGACAGAAAACATATTGTTAGTGGTGCTTATGATGGGTAAATTAATATTATTATTATCACTATTATTATTTATTATTTATTATTGCTTATTAACAATATAATAATTTATATGTATTTTATTTTTTTTTAAATAATAGTAAAATAAAAGTCTGGGATCTTGTTGCTGCACTGGATCCACGAGCAGTTGCTAGTACACTTTGTCTACGTACACTTGTGGTAAAAAACTTTCTTTTAATATTTCTTTTTTTTTTTTTTTTTTTTTTTTTTTGTATTTAAATGAATTTGAATGACAACAGTTAATAATTTTAATTGCTTTGATTCAGGAGCATACTGGACGTGTATTTCGTTTGCAATTTGATGAGTTTCAAATTGTATCATCATCACATGATGATACAATACTTATTTGGGATTTCCTTAATTGCAGTACGTCTGATAATAATAGTGTTGGAGCTGCACCTCCAGTTGTTCATAATTCAAGTAATAATAATCAATCAGATACTAGGTCTCCATCTCGTAAGTTTTTTTTTTTTTTTAAATCGATATAATTTCGAATTAAATTTGTGAAGCTATTGTACTGACATGTTAATTTTATTTTTTTAAGCATTTGAGTGACGCATCAATACAACTATATCTCCATTGTGATACAACTGTAAGTATAGAAAGTTTTTTTTGTTTTAATTGAGTTTTACTTGAGTTATCATGAAAATAAATTCAACAAGATTTTGTTTTCATTTTTTAACTATTTTATTTTATTTATATTAATTTTTTGCTTTATCTTTTTCAGACAAGTGGTTAGTGAATGAATTACATGTGTTTACGTGAGCCAAGTATGTATGTGAGAAAATATTTAAAAAAAAAAAAAAAAAAAAACAATGTAACATTTTCACGAGCCAAAAATCATCGATAAAAATTTTTCCGTGAATTAAGAAAAATGTATGAAAAACAATTTTTTTTTAAATAATAATTTTAATTAATTTGATAAAGATTGTAGTGCAACGACATTAGCTAAACAATCAATTAATATTGAAAGACAATTATATTATCTTCGCTTGTTATCATCAATGTAAAATGAACCAAGTTGAGCATATTTTTTTCTTTTCTTTTTTTTTCTATTTTAACGTGAATATAAAATTTCTGGAATTGTTATTATAATTTTTTATGATAATTGTAAAACAATATCATTAAAAAACAAATAAAAAAAAGTGAATTATTTAACGAACAATAAAGAAAAAAATACCACAAAAAGACTTGAAAATTTAACGCAACAGATTTATAAGTAAAAATAAATTAATTAACGGAAAAAAAAAATAAAATAAATGTTAAAAATAAATAAATAAATTCGGAATGTATTATTTTTTTTTT
>MKYW01000058.1:989174-1002708 GCA_015776835.1 Aphidius ervi
CGTCAATTTATATATCATTAGAATTTTAAAATTCTAAAGAAAAATATTTTCAAATCAACGTCGACTGTTAAAATTTTCAATAAATAAATAAATAAATAAATCGTTTGTGTTTCATATGATAAATAAAAATTATAATATATTTAAAAAAATAAGATTATATGAAAACAAATTAGTTGTAGCTATGAAAAATAATTAAAAGAAAATATAAAATAAAACGAAAATACCCCATAACACTCTTGTGTGCGCATAGATGCAATGCAATAATTACCTAATGATTAAATAATTATTATAAGACATGTAATGATTGCGATGTTCACAAAGGCACATTACGCAATGAGACAAAATCGAAAAAAACAAAAAAAAAAAATAAATAAATAAATAATACTTGTAAGATAAAAAAAACAAAAAAAAAAAAAAAACTAATAATATTTCATGTGATTTTGGAAAGTGTTATATTTTTTATTTCTTGCCAATAATTTTATGTATAACATTGTTCTTGTTTATTTACAATGAATTACAATAAAATTTGACTTTTAAATTATGAAAGATACTTTTGTTAATTTTTATAAAATTTTAGATAATTTTTTTTTTTTGTGTTTTAAATATAGATATATATTTATTTTGTAGATATATGTGATTTATTCAGAATCACTTGAATTTTTATTGCCAGGATTTCTTGAAATTTCTTCCTGGAGTTGTAAAACATGCTGAACAGGTTTTGGCTTACCATCTTCACCAACAGTACAAGGTTTTATCATTCCACCACTTGAAAAAAAAAAGGAAAATTAAATATATTATATGTTAATAATAAAAAAATATTTTATTAAACTTACTTTGCAAGTTGATTAACAAGATTAACAAGTTTCATGGCTTCATATTCTTTTTGTTCTTCACTCATACCTTCCATTGGATTTTGTTTTGGTCTTTCATAGCATCCAGTTACTGGATTAATGTCATTACGAATTTTAGTATATTCATCTGTATCACTGTCACCAGATTCCGATGAATATTCTGTCTCTGGTTGTTTACCACCAAGTAAACCTTTATTAGCAAACATACCAGCTGCATTACCATAGCCAGTATATTTAACCATTCTTCCAACTAAAAAAAAAAAAAACATAATAACATTAATCATATATTAATTTTTATGTATAAATAATAATAATTATTACCATTTTCTTTACAAAGAACAAATAAAAATTCAGCAACAAGATCACGAATTTCTGTAAGTGGTGTTGTTAATAATTTACATAATTTTGCTCTCAATGTTGTACCATCTTCTGGTCTTTGCATGACATTTTTTAATGGTGGTAAAACTTGATTACGTGAAAATTTACGAATAATTCTTTGACTTTTTGATAATTTAAGTAATGCAACAATAACAGGTGATATATTTTCAAGATAATTATTTTCATTATCCAATCGTTTGTTTAAAAATAATAATATTTTATATATAGCAGTCATGTCATTATTTTCATATATATTTTTGTTATTATTTGTTGTTGTATCTTGAAATATAGGTATTATTGGTGAAAAACAATTACTTGGAATAACTGTAAAAAGATTAATAATATGACTGTGTAATTCATCTTTTTTTATATCTTCTTCAATTGTATCAATTAATAATAATTTATATAAAATATTAACTAAATTTTCATATTTTAATTTTTCATTATCTGTTTTTTCATCACAATCAAGAAGTAAATTAAATAATGTTTTTAAAATTTCACAAATAACTTCAATTATTTTATCTTTTAATAATTCATCAATTGATATTTTTAATTCTTCATATAATTTATTCAATATATTCATCATAATAATATCACCATTATCATCTTTTATTGAATTTCTTGATTTTGAATTTAATGCTGTTACAAGAAATAATATTCTTATTTCAAATAATATTTTTGAATTATTATTTTTAATAAATGTTGGAATATCAATATAATAACTTATTCTTTTCATCAAATTATCTAAACAATTTGTTTTTAATATTTGTATTTGAACACTTTGAGAATTAAATATTAAATTGCACAATAGTTTAAGAGCCTCAACTTCATCTGAAAATATTATAAATTAATTATTATATTTATCAAAATAACTGTAACAATAATAATTTTATTTATTTTTTTTTTAATTACCATCTTCATGAGATGTTAAATATTGACTTGAAGAATTTAAATTTGCTTTGTAAATTATCAAGCTTAATCTTTCATCTGTGATCAATTCATCAAGATCAGTTTTATCTCGACTGAAAATTATATTTTTTTAAATTATTTATAATAATGTTTCAATTAATTAAACATAATTTATAATTAATAAATATTATACCTGAGTATTCTCAGGACTTCCAGACAACTGCAATGTACCATGTTTTCTGTATGGTTTGACAATCTTCTAAAAATAAGTCTCCATACTTGTTCACGTTCTTCAAATCCATTGAATTCATTGAACAAAACTGTATGAGTATGCTAAAATACATTTTTTTTATTATTATTATATTATATTTAAAAATTTATACTTAGCTAAAATTAATTTTTTAAATATAAACAATATACTTACTGTCCGGCAAAATGTATCTAAACATTCAATAACCTCTCCTAAATTTTCTGAACTTAATTTTTCAACAAAATTCTGCATTTTTTAACAAAATAAAATTGTTACTTTAATGGTTTACCAATTTAAAAGCTTGTTTTATTAATTTAATTTACGAAAATTTAATTTATTCACTTTGACTTTATAGATACTTAAATTAACATAGACAAACTTTTGGCATGTTATTCTATTTTTTTTTTGTTGTGTTTTTTATTTTTTTAGTATAATGTACGTCACATGATTTTTTTTTTTTCTATTGACATTTCACTGGGTGCTAAGTTGGTAAGTTATCGAGGGAGTACGTTGGGTGAATTCGAAATGACAGAAAATACAAATTAAGATTTCGATTTTTCTAGTGCCCGTAGAGAGAGGATTGACTGGAAAATTTATTTTCACAAAAATAGTAAATGCACTATGTCATTAATTTTTTTATTCACTACAATTTGTTATGAATAATTATTAAAATACCAAATAAAACAAATTTTAAATAAAATTTTTGGCATGTTTATTTAGAATTCTTAAAAATGTATTATAATTTTTCATAATTTTCAGCAACACAATTTATACTTAAAATAAATTATTTATGTATATTATATAAACGCAGTTTTTTTACTTTTCTTTATTTAAATAATAAGCTTCATTTAAATATGCAGTTTTTTTTTTACAGTTTTTTTTTTTTGTAGAAAATCATAATACGATAATTATATTGCCACTTGAATTGAATGATTGATGTGGTCATTATGAAAATTACGAATTAAATATACCACTATTATAATTGATCGTATTTTACATTATTAATTTATTTTAAAAATCTCAACACAATAATTAATTCAAGTTAAGTTTTATTATAATTATCAAGAGATATAACTTTTTATTATTTTCAATTTTTATCTCACTTTCAAATACTTATGTTCAATTTAATCATTTGTAATTAAAAAAAAAAAAATGTTTTTCATTTTGAACTATTTCTTTTTATTATTCTATATTTAATATTTATAATTATGTATAAATTTATTTTCTATAAATCAATTTTTATTCGATGAATTATTTCATACAAATATCGAACCGTTTAACCAATTATTTATGACCAAAAAATAATCTTGAAAATCATTACAAAATCCACTTGAAAATTGATACTATTTAAAGAATAATAATTATTTATTGTTTATTGATTTATAATTATTTATAAATGATAATAAATAAATTTTAAATTGCAAGAAAATAATAGTTTTATTTTTCTTTTTCTAATCTCAACAAAAAAATGTCAAATTTATTTCATAATCATTTTTATATTGTTAATTATAAATAAAAAAAAAATCCAATAGCAACAAACACACTAACATTCATCACTTTTAATAATTAATTTTAAATTTCTTAAACTTTTTAATTATTATTATTATTATTTTCTGTAACATCATGCGTTCGACAACGACTCATTAAATCTCTCGAGATTTTTCTGCTATTTTTTCTTCTTTTATTTTCCATTAGTTAATGAAAAAAAAATGAGTTTTATGTGCAGTATAATAAAATGATGTTGAAAATAAAAACATCAAAATTAAATTGTGTGAATATATTTATATATATCAAAAAAAAAAAATTAAATTTATTGTTAAAGTGTGCAAATGAAGAAAGAAAAATTAATATAAAAAATCTATTTGTCAAACTCTTATTAAATATATCGTGTGTCAAAAGAAAATTTGACATTATTCATGTGCTTCATCACAGAAACATTTTTTACAAATTATTAATTATCATGTTTAATTTTTACTATTATTATTTATTATCGTTATCAAATTAGTGGACGCATTAAAAAGTATATCTCAATAACAGTGATTATTTTTTAGCAGTAATTAACAAAGTTATTTTTTAATTAAAAAAAACACAGAATTATCAGTATAATTATAAAATTAAATTAAACAATATTTACTCTACACATTAATTTTGTAATTCAATCATAGTCCTTTATGTAAAAAAAAATTATTTTTCAATTTACAAAACAACTTTGTTCTATTTATTTTTAAATATAATTAATCAATATTAAATTTAATATAATGTATTATGGTGTTTAGTTCTTTTTAAATTATATATTTTTTTCTCCCTTTTGTTCGTTGTTTTTTTTAAATAAAAATAACGGATTGTTTAAATTTGAAATTATTAATATAATGTTAATTTCAATCTACGATAATTCTGTGTTAACATATTTTATTAATAAAAAAAGCAAAAAAAAAAAATCTCTTTTCACGCAATTATTATAAACAATATTAAATTGCCATTATTATAACTATTATTATTATCCATTTTCTTGTATAAATCTCAGTCTCCTATCACTTTATTTTATAGGCATGAATATTTATCAGTCAGCTATTAATTTTCTAATTGAATTTTTGTTATTTATTTTATTTTATTTTTTTCATCTCTCGCTGTCTGTCGATTTAATAACAACTTTGCAAGGAAGGCTTGTCGATTTTATTATTTTAATTTTATTTGTTAATTAATGTTATGTTGATTTAATGTATGATTTGTTAATGTGTATTTTTTTGTTATTTCTGTACAAGATGAATTTTGTATAATTAAAAAATGATGGTCCAGCATCAGTGAATGTACCTTGTGCCGCAAGATTTTTTTTTTACTAATTAATTATGTCACACTAATATCAATTATCAATAATATTATTATTAATTTAATGAATAATTTAAAATGTATGGCTCCTGCGACACCTTAGTATACTACACTGGCTACCATTGTGTCTGGCTAAATGTTACAATGATGTATCAGATGGTGGTGTACTTTCACGATGGCTAACATGACTCAATGAATGAGTCAATGCATCTGGTGTTAGCCATTCTTTTGGTAAACAACGTTGAAGAAATGGTACACATGAACTAAAATATGCAAGTCTATTTACCCATCCTGGTATTTCTTGTCCACACAATGTCTATTAATCAATAAATAAATTGTAAAATTTAATAATTAATATTTATTATTGTTATTTTTTAATTTAATTTACCTGTGTCAATTGGCCACTAAAATGATTACAATTTTTATTCATCAAATGATAACGATCACCTCGAAAATCTTTGCCCATTTCAGCAACAATTCTTGCAACATCTTCTTCAGTAAAATCAGTGTAACCAATGTGAACAGATTGTCTATGAAAAAGACAAGTTAATATTATTATCTTTGTATTAGAAATAAATAAATAAATAAATAAATAAATAAATAAACATAACTGTATTAATAATTTACCTAAATCTAAATTGTTCACCAAGTTCATCAGCATCTCTTGGTGATATTTCAAATATACCAGATATTGGCAATGAGTGTCCACCATATGCATACTCTAACAAAGCAAATAATTAAAATAAACAAAAAGTAAATAAATAAATAAAAATTATATTGTACAATTTAAATATATACTAACCAACTCCATAAATTTCAACACCTGAATGATAAACACCAAGACCTACTGATGTCGTGTATTCATTTATCCAGTACTAGATAATAAAATAAATAATATTAGCAAAAATATGGATATAATTTATAATAGATAATTTACCATATCATAAACATTGAGAATAATTGGTTCTCTAGCCATTTTTGGTAGTAACTCTTCACTGTCTTGGGGGTAACCCAAACAACTGGGGAAGGAAATATTACATCCAAGACCTGACGAAAACATCACAGTAAAAAATTTTCCTGCAGTGACCAAGCAGTACTATCTACCTTCCAAATCACCTAATAATAATCAAATTTTTTCTAATTACTCTACAGTATTTAATAATTATTAAAATATAAATACAAAGTTGTTTTTTTTTTTATTTATATTTTTTTTTTAATCAAGAAAATCATTGATTTTTATTAACTTTGTAAGGAATATTGATTATTTTTTTTTTTTTGATACTAAACGTTATTAAAAAATTGAATAATTAATAATTCAACTCTAAGTACTTTTGAGTAATAAATATATACACTAATTATTTAAAAAAAAAAATTTATTTATTGTTATTTTTTGCGTACCATGAAATAACAGCTGACAAATTTTATCCTCTTTTGTTTATCAAGTTTCAAATAAAAATAATCAATTAAAATTTAAATAAAAAATTTAAGGAAAAATATAATTTATAAAAATGATTGATTCTTCATTTATTTTGTTGTTTTAATTTAATTTTTTTTTCTAATTTTTGTTATCACACTAATAATGAAAAGAAAAAAAAAGTTTATATTTTATTTTTTTGTATTTTTAGAGGTAGATAATTTAAGATTGTCAATTTAAAGCAATCAATAAATAAAAAAAAATAAATGTTTGTTATTGTTTAATTGTTAGTCAATGCACGTATCAAAATGATTTATTAAAAAAATTAAATGTCAATTCACTGATAAACAATTTGGAGTAAATGTTATTTACAAAAAAAAAAATAAAAAAAAATATGATCAACTAAATATTCACAGTATTAACACTATAAAAATTCCAATTGATTTATAAATAAATTACCCAGATTAACCCCAATTTTAATAACAATAAAATAACATTTTTTAGAAAAAAAAAAAAATTATGTTTGTTGTGATGCTAGATGACAATGACGTCACTTGATGTCTTGATCATAAATATTTTATACACAAAAAATTAGTTAGGTTAAACGTTTAAATAATTATAATATTTACAAAATTATATTATCACAAAACAAACTGATAAAATAACAATGTCAATTAAACAAATTAAATTTAAAAAAATTCTCTTTGTCAATTACTCTTTGTTAGTAGATGATTTTTAACAAAAAAAAAATACACAAAAATTTATTTATGTTTATTAGCACTTTGTAAACACATTACCAGTTTTAATTAATTATTATTAATTATATTTCAAAATATATTTAAAATATTTTATTTGTTTTTATTATTATTATTTATATTTTTAATAAATAGGATACTGGGAATCATTTATAATGATTTATAATATAAAATGATAAAACACAAAGACAATATTATATTGACATTAATTTGGGTGAATTTTCATGAAAACAAGCTCCGGAAAATCAGCTGGATAACTTTGGAAACTGTGAAATTTTTTTTTTGTTTTTTTTTGGAGTATTACATCCCCTCTATATAGACAAGCTCACAATTTTATTCTTGACAACCAACTTGACATAAAAAAGAGAGCTTATCTCTGTCATTAAAACTTCAAGTTCAACATCATACTTATTTTCTTATTTTTTTTTATGATTATTTTTACAAAGTGACAAGTATATAATTAATAAAGAAAAAACATAGTGAATAAATTTAAGTGACTAAAAGTCATTAAATCAATTTTTTTATTTTGTTGAAAGGGGTGATTTTTAGATTATCTATTTTTTTTTTTTTTTTTTTTAGTTGAAGATGTCTGGCATGACAACAGAACTTTCATGTCGCTAGGCGAGCTATATTTATTTATTTATATTTTTCATTATTAAAAAATAATAATAAATATTAATTTTGATTGTTGTTTTGTTGATGTTTATGATCAAGTGATAAATAATTATATGAAATATAATAATGACGTGTAATTTTAAGATTAAGTGTTTTTAAAAATTTTTGATTAAATGTCAGATGATAAGATGATGATTAATTGATTGTCAACAATGTATCAACAATTCATCAATGCTTACAAATATTATAAGATATATTTATCAGCATTATTGGTGTTTTGTTAAAGAAAAATATAAAAAATCTTTTAATAAGTGAGTGAATAAGTGCAGATTGATTAAAAATGTCGGGTGGTGAAAGAAAAAAACGTGATAAAAGACAAGGTTGGGAAGAAGCTGGAGCTGAATTTTATCAAGAAAGTTATCCAGCAGCTGCTATTGAAGCTGATTTACAACAAGCACTTCAACGAGATCCATCACATATTGCTACATTGCTTCCAAGTAAAAAATCACGTGTTGGTAAGTACCAAAAATCTCATTAAAATATATTCAAGTAGATGTAAATAAATAAACATAAAAGATTATTTAAAATATTTAGCAACAACAAAACGTATTAAAAATGAGCCAAGAACAACACTCAGAAGACGAACAAGTACACGTTCAAGAGCAGCTACAAGTACTGTCAGAAGATTATCAACAAATATACCAGATCCAATAAATTGTTCAATGCTACCAGATTTATCAGAAAATTTATCAAACGAAGAATTAACATGGGAAGAAATAATGCAAATTAAATCAATGCCTGTTTGTATGGCACAAAAAATACAATTAAAACAACAATTACAGGTAATTAAAAGTTATAAAATTTTAAAAATAATATTTATAATAATTGTAATTTATTATTTAGAATGCAACAAAATTAAGACTTCAAGGTTTTGAACAATTAAAATGGCAAAGAAGAAAAGTTTGGCAACAATTACAAGAAAAAATTAAAGAAACATATTCAAAAATTGAATTATGGAATACGAGTTTTAAAAAAATTGGTGGTAATTTTGGTATGGGTATTGTTGCATATTTTTTATTTATAAAATGGCTTATGTTTTTAAATATAATAATATTTTTATTGATATTTTTAATAATTGTATTACCAACAATTTTATTAACAACAGAAATTGATTATTGTAATATATCAAATAATAATGAAACAATAATATCATGTTGTTCAGAAAAATATTGGAATAGAACAGCTAATGAAAATATAATTATTGATTTATTAAAAGGTAATGAATTGCTAGAAAGAACATTATTATTTTATGGTGTTTATCAAAATAAATTATATCATAGTATTGATGATTTATCAACAACATATGATTTACCACTTGCTTATATTATTTGTACAATATTATTTTTTTTAATAATACTATTGGCAATTGTAAGATCAGCTGCTAAAGGATTTAGAGAAAGAGTTATTGAGGGTGAGGGACAATTTTATCAATATTGTAATTTAATATTTGGTGGTTGGGATTATTGTATTCATAATGAAGAAGCAAGTAATATTAAACACAAAGCAATATACAATGAAATTAAAGGTTTTCTTGAAGCTGAAAGACTTGATGAAGAACGACAAAATCGTACACGTGAAGAAAAAATTAAATTATTTTTTATTCGTTTTATTATTAATTTATTTGTACTCATTGTATTAATATTATGTGGTATATTTATTTATTTTATTATTGATATATCATTTAAACAAGTTAATAATAATAATTTACAAAATAATGATAATTATTTATCAATTCAAAAAATTATACAAATTGGTTATGAATTTTTGCCATATATTTGTATTGTCGGTTTAAATGTTGCTGTACCATTTTTATTTAGAAATCTTGTTAATTTTGAACATTATAAACCTCTTAATGTCATACGTTTTACATTATTTAGAATTATATTTTTACGTTTAGCATCATTAATTGTATTGTTAACAAGTTTTTATAAAATAATTGTTGTTAAAATTGATGATGATAAATGTACAAATGAAAATAGACCATTATGCTGGGAAACATTTGTTGGTAAACAATTTTTAAAACTTTATATTACTGATTTATTAACACAATTTTTTTTAACATTTTTTATAAATTTTCCACGTTCATTAATAGCACGTCATACAAATAATAAAATAATAAAATTTATTGGTGAACAAAAATTTGATTTATCAAATCATGTACTTGATATAATATATTCACAAACAATATGTTGGCTTGGTACATTTTTTGTACCATTTTTACCATTAATTGCTGTTGTTGGATGTTTTTTTTTATTTTATATTAAAAAATTTGCATGTTTAATTAATAGTACACCATCAAATCAAGTATATAGAGCAAATCGTTCAACTTCATTATTTATGTTTGTATTACTTTTATCATTTTTATTAGCAATAATACCAGTTGGTTATTCAATTGCTGAAATAACACCATCAAAATCATGTGGACCATTTCGTAATTTAGATACTGTTTGGACATTAATCATTCAAACATTTACTAAATTTCCAAATTGGATACAAAATATATTATTTTTTATTGGTACTGCTGGTTTTGGTATACCAGCATTTATTGTATTATCATTATTATTATATTATTATTATGCTGTATCAATGGCTAATAAACATATGGTTGTTGTATTGAAAAATCAACTGGTACTTGAAGGACATGATAAACAATTTTTATTAAATCGTTTAAGTGCATTTATAAAACAACAACAAGAACAAAGCAAATATCATCATGAACAATCTATTGAAATTGGAAATTTTAATTAATTATTATTTCAATTTAATTGACATTGTCTTTAATTTAATTTTATAATAATTACAATACCAAAGAGTGATAGATCCAATTTTTGGAAGTATTTATGTAATTTATAAAAAACAAAAAAACAGAAAAAAAAAAAAACATTTTGATGATGTAAATAATATTTATACTCCAAGGATTTAATGATTAATATTTAAATCATAATTAATCACGTTTAAAAATAATAATAATAGAATAGAAATGTATATTATTTATTTAGCTGATTGTGATTAAAAATAAAATGTAGATTGAATTTTATAATTAATTAATATGCAATTTATAATAATGATGATATTTGTCTTAAATAGATTTTATATAATCGACTGTTTATTATTTATTATTTTTAGCATCACTAAAGATAAATGACATTTATTAAATCTATTTATACAATGATGATTATTGATAAAAATAAAATAAAAATAACCAACTAGTTTTAAATTTATAATAAAAAATAATAATGAATCTAAATTTATATTTTGAAACAAAATAAAATAATAAATTTATACTGTATTTCATAATTTTTAATAACTTAATATTATTAATTAACAATAACAATTATAAATTGAATTAAAAAAAATTATTGTCTACCAAACTTGAAAAAAAAGTTATCCAACGTTTTAAATTATAAAAATGTATTATTAATATTATAATCATGAGTAAATTGTAATCTTTATAATCATTTAATAAAAATTAAACACCATATATTATTTATTAATTTATTTATTGTATTATTATTATTTAAAAAATGGTTAAATTTTTTTTAAAACATTTTTTTAATAACCAAGTATTGTTAGAAAAATATTAACAATTATTTAAGAAGGAAAATTCATTTATTTATTTATTTATTAACATTTAATTATTAAAAATATAAAAACAATTAATTTTCAACTAGAACCATTTGCATCAGCATCATCATCAGTAGTAGAGTGAAGCTAAAAATATTAAAAATGAATTTAATTATCATATTTATCACTGTAAAAATAAAAATAAATAAACTTACTGCTTCTGCAATATCAATCCAATTTAATGCACCAATAATTGCATCATTTTTTGATGGCAATTTATCATAATTCCAGTATGTAAAATTAGTAAAACCACCAGTTGAAACAAGTTCACGTTTAATCTTTGGATCTTCTGGTTTATTTTGTTCATAAAATGTAACTCCTTTGTAGCCTTCTGGAATTTTAACAATTGTTCCATTCAATGGATATCCACGAAATGAACCATCAAAATCTAAATAACAAAAATATATAAAATAAATAAATAAATAAACATCAACATAACCTTAAAAAAAAGAAAAAAAAAACAACTTACTTTTATCATCATTCTTACGAATATAAGGTGTAAAATATTTTGATACATTTGCAATTTCATCACCATGAATTTTACATGGTATTGAGTGTAATACTGTCTCCTCTTTAGCTTCAATATGTTGTTTATTTATTGTCAATCTAACTGCCATTGTAAATAAATTAAATCAAACAAAATCAAACACAACAAACCCGACAAACCCAATGAAAAATAAAAAAAAAACAACACACCATTTTCCCGCCAATTCTAAACAAAATGGCATTATCATCAACCAATAAAAAAATTGCGCATAAATTTTAAAAATAAAAATCTCTTTTTTTTTTTCCCCTTTTTTTTATACTCGGGGAGAAACATGCAAACATGTTTGCAATAGATACACAATAAGCCAGGAAATATCATTGTCAATTATTGAAAAGTACAAGATACAATTGTATTAATAAACAATTAAAACTTGCTGATAAAAATATGCTATTATTATATTAATAAATAGAAAAAAAATTATAAAAATATTTCATTGATGTTGAATGTAAATTTTGTATTGATGTAAATTTTTTTTTTTGATATAAAATCATACATTGGGGGATGGTCCAGTGTGATTATGTTGATATATTGAAGATGATGATGATTATTGCGTCTGCGCTTTTAAAATCAACAGGGGCGTAGTCCAAAGTAAACCCTGGCAATCTACAATCAGGCACTGAGCCAGATACGCTTTTGGATGCTGGCCAAAAATACACAAGAGATATATTAACACACAGAAAATAAGTAAATCGACGCAGAAACAGTTTTGTGTTAAACTCACTACCAGGTAAATGCCAAGTTAATGAAAAAAAAAAATAAGAAAATAAAATATATATTTAATGAAAAATTAAACTATTTATATATTTAAAAAAAAAAAACCAAATAATTAAATTACATTCGTTTTGATAAACATTACTACTTTTCGATTTATATTTTCGAGTATTTTTTTGGTTTATGAGTTAATGATTTTTAAGGTGACGTTGTGTAAGAGTGAATATATTTTATGGGATTAATTTTTTGGTGAATTATATATAGACTATCATGTTAATGATAATGAATTTATCTGGATTTTAATTGCATAGGTGGGACTATTGATTAAATAGAAAAAAAAAATTCACATGCTTCAATTGAGATACTCAATTTGGATTAAATATTATTTTATTTGTGATTTGTGGTTAATTTTTAGAGTTTAATTTCAACAACTGGAAGTGTTTGGTAATTAATTATACATGAAAATACTTAATCGAAGAGTAAGATAAATATATATTATTTTTAATAATCTTTATTTCATACTAGATATTCTAAGTCATTTATTTTTCATGTGAAATATTAAACTAATAATAATAAATTGAAAAAAAAAAAAAA
>MKYW01000058.1:1002910-1016901 GCA_015776835.1 Aphidius ervi
AAAAGAAAAAATTTTAATTATATTGATAGTTGGATAAATTTCAAAATTGATTAAGTTTGTTTTGTAAATTTTTTTCTAACGGAAATTGATTGAAATTAAAAGAATTGGTGTTTTTTTGATGCTTGATTCTTAGTTAGCGTTTATCATCATTTAATAATAACACTGTCAAGTCAACGGAAATTATGGGATATTGGAGAAATAGTTGCCTTTCCGTCACTTAGCTTCTTCCTTTCAATATCGGATTTTTAACATTTCTTAATTTATTTAGTATCTTGACGTAATAATAATAATGAAAAAAATTCAATTTATATTTCAATTTAAAAATTCTCTTGGATATCATTTTTTATAAAAAATTTTTATTCAACTTATTTAATTATTAAAAAGAGATATTTTAATTTATTTATATATTCTATATTAATTGTAAAAAGAATTTTTAATAATATTTTTAAATATTAATTTATTAATTTGTAAAAAAAAATATATTATTGTAAATTTAACATTAAAAAAGATACAAGTGTTTTTTTCTTTTTTGTCAATCTCTCAAATAGTCAACTGATTGACGACGTAAATACGAGAATTACACCGGATATGAGTATTATTACCACTTCAGTTGTAGCAATCTAAACTCACTAACAATTTCCATCTCGTAAATAAAATGTGCGTTGTACACATTGCAGAAAAAAAAAAAAAACAACAAATTATGAAATATTTTAAAAAAGTTAAATTAGAAAAAAGCTAAACTAATATTCATAGTTAATTATAATTTTTTTTGTTAAATAATAAATTACTAATATATTGAGTTAAAAGGAAATTAATTGCCAATTTCCAATATTCAATTATCGTTTATGTCGATAATATTGTTTATCTGAAAATTTATAAAACTTGTAATAATTATTTTGAAATCTTTTTGTCAAAAAATAAATTTAAAAAATCGATTTTTTATATTATTTATCAAAAACTTTTTAAACTGTCAAATTTTATTTTCTATTACAACGCAAAATAATCATATTTTCATTGGTATTTTTAGATAAAAAAAAAAATCAATGGTGTCTCTATTGAAATTAAATTAATAAACTAATAAAAAAAGGAAAAAAAAAAGTAAATGAAATTATCATCAACACTATTAAAAATGTATTGTGTTATAAAAATAAATAACCCATCAATATGGAGTAATGAATTTTCGTTATAATAAAAAAAAAATTAAAGACAATAAAAAATTAAACATAATGATTATTGAAGAATTTTTTGTCCATGACAATATTTATTATCAACGACAAAAAATGTTACGTATTGATGTACAATTTTTCATGAAGCTATTAATGATAATATTGTGTTGTATAATTATCACAAATTGTGAACCATTACGTGGTATAAAAGAATTAAAAGCAGCATTACATGAATCACGTGTACCACCACCATATCTTGGTCATTGTGATTTTGAAAGACCATGTACATCATGGAATTATGATACTGGTTTTAAAATAATATCAACAAATCATCGTAAAATTGGTTTACCAAAAACAGATGCTAATAAAAATCGTCTAGGTTTGTTTATAATTATTGTAACTCAATTTTTCAATTGTTTAAATAATAAATTAATTATATATATATATTTTTTTTTTGTTTAAAGGACATTTTTTATGGTTAAAAGATTTAGCTAATCGTGGTACTAGAGAGGGACAAATATGGTCTGTTATAATACCACCAACTGGTTCACATTGTTTTCTTGAATTTTCAACTTATCAAATTAACATGGAACAAGGTGTTATTCGTCAAATTATTGCAACAGATAATATAACAAGTTCAGTTGCATCTGAACGTCGTGGTAATAATAATGAAAAATGGAATGTAACTAGATTAAAACTTGGTGCAATAAGTCAACCATATAGAGTTGGATTAGAAGTTGTTGTTCCATTTAATTCTAGTATTGCCATTGATAATATACGATTGGATGATTGTTTTCCAGGTTTTTATAAATTAAATTTAAATTTTATTTTTTATTTTATTCATGTTATTTATTGTGATGATTTATTTTTCAGAATCAAAACCGTATTATAGTATACATACAAATTGTACGGGTGATATGTTTCGTTGTAATAATGGTTCATGTTTAAATAGAACAAGAATTTGTGATTTAACACCAGATTGTGCTGAGGGAGAAGATGAAATACTTGAATGTGGTTAGTATATAATATTATTATTATTTTATATTATTGATTTGTGTATTTATTATAAATTTTTTTTCAATAGAAAAAATGCCAGAAACTGGAAGATGTAATTTTGAAAAAGGCTGGTGTGGTTGGATCAATGAACCAGATAGAAAACTCAATTGGACACTTCATCGAGGCTCTACACTGTCTGATAGAACTGGACCAAGTTATGATCATACTTATAGAAATGAAACAGGTAAATTTCAATAAAATTCAACAAAATTAAATATCGATTTTATATTTTTTTTATAGAACAAATATATATAATTTTAATTATCTATTTTATTATTAATACATCCGGTATAAAATCAATATCAATTTGTTGAATAATAAAAATATCAATAAATTTAATTGTATTTTAAATGAAATTTAAATATTATAATAAATAATTTAATATTAAAGGTACATATGCATTTGTAAATTCATCAAGAAGTAATGGACTTGGTGATCGTGCAACATTAAGTAGTCCAATATTTAATCCAACACCACCATATAATAGTGATCCAAAAAGTCCATATTATAAATCATGTCAAGTACGTTTTTTTTTTCATCAATATGGTACATATAGTGGTTCACTTGGTCTTTATGTTATTCAAATGAAACCCCATCAAAATCAATCACATCGTTTATGGTGGAATTATGGTGATAGAAAAGATATATGGTACAATGAAGTTGTTGCATTGCCTGATATTAAATATCGTTATATATTACAATTTGAAGCAAGCAAAGGATATGCATCAAAAGCTGATGTTGCTATTGATGATTTTTCATTGAGTCCAGAATGTTTTGGAATTGGTTAGTTTAAATATCATCATAAAAATAATAATATTTTATTATGATTAATGTTATGTTTGTTTTTTGCAGGAGTGCCAGCGGATGTTGTGGGCGAATTTAACTATTACCGACCAGTCATTGAATCTGAACACTCGATGGAGCAACACTTTGACTTTGTCAATGAAACAGGTATATCCCACACATGCACTTTGGCAATTTTATTTTTATAATTTTGTTCTTTTCATGTATATGTATAACTAGCTACCTTGTCGTTCTTCAATATCATCTTACTACTATCATTATTAGATTTTTTTTTTCTTTTCTTTTCTATCTTGCCTATTCAATTACTTTGACATGCGATGCGCTGGTTTTCGATTTTTTTTTCCTTTACTTGTTTCCTCCTCCCTATCATTATCATCATCATCATCATCAATTTTCATCACACTCACATATAAAACACCCTCTTGTCAAATTGTCTTTTTTTTTTTTTTCAATTAATCATTATTTTTTACGACTAATTTTATTTATTTATTTATTATTATATATACTGTCAATACAATGTTATTTATTTTATTTTTTTTTTTGTTAGTAATAAAAATAACAACATGCGGAGCAAGTGGTCGTTATGGTCCTTCACAAGCACAATGTTATCGTGAATATAATGGTACTGAAATGGAATCAGAAGTTAATAATACATCACAAACAAATGTAACATCAACAAATTTAAGTGAAATTGAAAAATTAACAAATCAAGGATTACAAAAATGGACAGCACCACGTGGTGGTTATTATACATTAATTGTATTTGGTGCACAAGGTGGTCGTGGTTCAAGTAGTATGGGAAGTACACTTGGTGCAATGGTACGTGGTGTTATTGAAATTGATAAAGGACAAACACTATATTTTTTAATTGGACAATCTGGTACTGATGCATGTCCAAAAAGTTTTGGTAAATTAAATAATCAATGTCCAGATACAAATTTAAATGATAATAATAATAATAATAATAATAATAATAATGAATCATCAATATATGGTATAACATCAGTAATACGTGAAGTTAAAAAAATTAATATAAATAATGGTGGAGGTGGTGGTGGTGGTGGTACATTTGTATTTAAAATAAATGATAATGATGAATTAAAAGCAATAGCAATTGCTGGTGGTGGTGGTGGTTTAGGTTTTGGTAAATTTATTGATGATGGTATACAACATGGTCATGGTTTATATATTGATAAAAATAATCCAATTGGTTATTCAATAACAACAATGAATGATAAATTAGGTGGTGCTGGTGGTGGATGGAATACATCATCAACAATTGATTTATCATCAATAACAGTTGGTAAATCATTTGTAAATGGTGCTTCTGGTGGTAAAGCATGTAATGATAATAATAATAATAATAATAATAATAATAAAACAAATAATTTTGGTGATGGTGGTTTTGGTGGTGGTGGTGGTGGTTGTAAAAGTGGTGGTGGTGGTGGTGGTTATATTGGTGGTACAAGTGGTATTAAAAGTATAAATAATGGTGAAGGTGGTTATTCATATATATCAAATGAATTAATATATACATTAATACGTAGTGGTTATAATCAAGGACATGGTAGTGTTTATATTATACCAGCAATAAGTGGTTGTGGTTGTGATTTTCGTTGTGTTGCTATTGATAAACATTTATCAGAAACAAAATGTCTTTGTCCAAATGGCTGGCAACTTGGTGATGATTTACGTTCATGTTTAGCTGATCAACTTGATAATACACAACAAACATTTATGATAATATTAGTTATAGCATGTTTAGCAATGTTATTTGCATTTTCTGGTTTATGTTTAATATTATATAATAGATATCAAAATAGAAAAGCACTTATAAGACGTAGACAAGTTATGTTTGGTAATGGTACTGAATTAACAGCATTACATACTGTATCTGATACAATGATGACTGAATTTAATCCAAATTATGAATTTGCTAGTAATCTTTATAGTATTAAAGATTTACCACAAATACCACGTGAAAGTATAACATGTATTAAACCACTTGGTCAAGGTGCATTTGGTGAAGTATTTCAAGGTATATATAGATATAGAAGAAATGAAGAAGCACCAATTGCTGTTAAAACATTACCAACAGTAACAACATCACAAGCTGCTGCTGATTTTATGATGGAAGCACTTATTATGAGTAAATTTGATCATCCAAATATTGTTAAATTTATTGGTATATCATTTGATAAAAATCCGAGATATATTGTATTAGAATTATTAGCTGGTGGTGATTTAAAAAATTTTTTACGTGAAGAAAGACCACGTTCAGATCGTTCAACAAATTTAACAATGAGAGATCTTATTATTTGTGCACATGATGTTGCTGGTGGTTGTAAATATATGGAAGAATCAAGATTTATACATCGTGATATTGCTGCTAGAAATTGTTTATTAACATCAAAAGGACCTGGTAGAATTGTTAAAATTGCTGATTTTGGTATGGCCAGAGATATATATCGTAGTGATTATTATAAAAAAGGTGGTAAAGCAATGTTACCAATTAAATGGATGCCACCAGAAAGTTTTTTAGATGGTATATTTAGTACAAAAACAGATGTATGGGCATTTGGTGTATTATTATGGGAAATTATGAGTTTTGGATATATGCCATATACTGGATGTGCTAATAGAGAAGTTATGTCAATGGTTACAACTGGTGGAAGATTAGAAAAACCAGCTGGTTGTCCAGATCCATTATATGGAATAATGGCTAAATGTTGGCATGGTAGACCAGAAGATAGACCAAATTTTTCAACAATTGTTGAAAGACTTGGTTATTGTCTTCAAGATCCTGATGTTATTAATCATCCAATGCCAAATTTTAATATATTACCAGATTGTGATAGAGAAATAACAATAATGCGTCCTGATCCTGAAGCTGAATGTATCAATGTAAATGCTGAGGTAATTTTACTTTTACTTTTTAGTATTATTTAAATTATTTAAATTTAAATTTATTTTATTTTTTAATGTTTAATTTTTAGCTTGATGGATGTGGTTATATGCAACCACGTTCAAATTATCGACCAGCTGCTTATCGAATTGGTGTTGTACCTGGAATTGTTTATGCTTCATTACGACATAATGATGGTTTTGAAGGTGAAACTATACAAGAAACAACACTTATTAATACAAAAAAACATAATAAAGAATTTTCAGATAATGATAATTCACCAAAAAAACAAATAAATGAAGAAATTTTAAATAATCAAACAACAAATAATGAAGAAAATGAAATAAAAAATAAAACAGATTTTAAAAATTTACAAAATGGTATTATTGAAAATAAAAAAATACCAGATAATGATTCAATAAATAATTCAACAACAACAACAACAAATTCACCAGTATTATCATTAAAAAGTCAATCACCAATTATTTCATCAACTGATACAATTAAAAAAACAACATTAAAAGCAGCATTAAGTTTAGATCCAAGTACATTATATCGTGCAACAATTCCATATGAAAAAATTACATTTTCACAACAATCATCAAATAATCAAGATACCAAAGATATTAAAAATGTAAGTTTAATAAATTATTATTAAATATAATAAGTATAAATATATAATAAAAAAAAATTAATTATTTAGGATAATGTTAGTCATGAGTATCCACGAGAAGAAGAATGTTCTTGCTGAGATTCATTTATTGGGGGTTGACATGAGTTACACCCTCATCATTATTTTAAAAATAATAAATTCATAAAAAAGTCATGCTCAATGCCAATAATATGGCTCAAAAGTTATGACGATGTGTGCAATGTTAGTCGTTATTCATCCGAAGAAACACTCGTCTAGTTAATATACATATAAAATTTTTTACAAATAATTATTAACATTATTTTTTACATGAAAAATTAAAATTAAAATAATAATAATAACACAACTCCAAGTTTTTATAAATCAAGCAAATGAATTTTTATTTACAGTTTATTAAATTTTTTAAATTAAATAATATGTATACTAAATTTATTTTATTTTATTATTTATATATAAATTAAAGTTTGTTTGAATTTATTTTAATAAATTATTATTATTTTTTTGAATAAAAAAGTGTGATGTTGACAGTATTTGATAAATTTGTATGTCTCATATTGGATAATTAATATAATAATATTAAATTCAAGTAAATTAATAATTAAATGATATTAAAAATTTGAGTATATAAATAATTGGCGTATCAGTATTAAAAAAAAAATGATATGTATAAAAAAAGAAAGAAATATTATTAAGTTTGTTTTTGGGAATATTTGAAAATAAAAATTTTATATTGTGTTTTATTGCATGATAAGAGTAATTGTTTATATGCCAAAAATTGAAAAATATAAAAAGAATTTAATGGAATAATTGTCGAGAGAAAAAAAAAATAATTAAATACAATCAATGATAATTTTATTATTTAAAAATACAAGGGTCATTCTAAAATCACTAACGAATTAATGAAAATATATATATATTCATTTCGCTGTGCGAATGATTTTTTAAAATATTAATGCCACTAATTTGAAGGATATCTAGGTGTTAATTAACTGACTGGAATATTTTGATGAAATAAATTAAAATTAATTTCAAAATATACACAAATAAAATATTTTTCAATAATTATAATAAATAATATTGAATATTAAACAACAAGATATTTATTTTTTGATTTATTAATTAATTTGATAAACATTTAAATAATACAATTGAAAAATATGCAACTGGAATTAGAGAATTAAAAAGAAACATAATATTAAAAAAGAAATAATAAATATATAATTTTATAAAAAAATATTATTTTGCTCAATAATTGTGATTAATTATAATATTTAAATTTATTTTTTTTAATTGAATTTCAAATTTATTATTTTTACAAAAATATTTAGATATCCTTTTAAAACTAGTGGTATTTTGATAGAAGATAAGGATAATAATATAATAAAACAATTAATCTGTGAAATAATACTCAAAGTACAATGATAAAAAAACCCAAATTGATGTTGACCTCATAAATATTAACTACATGAATTGTAACTTAATTGATGAGTTGAAGATTTGTAAATATAATTAATAATGTTTAAAGTAAAAAAAAAAAAATATATATATATATAGAATTAAGAAGTATGTTTAAAATAGAAAAAATCGGGATATTAAATTTAAAAAAAAAATTGAGTAGTGATGACATTGATGTACACAAATATAATATAATACTATAAATAATATTTGCAAGAATTTTTAAAGCATTGAAAAAAGACAGGGAAAATAAAAAATAACCATAGAAATTTTTGTTGATAAAGATAATTATTTGTTAAGTTAAATAATAAAATAAAAAAATTATAGAAAAGCTTTAAAGAATATTTTTTGTTTTATTTTTTTTTAAAAAAACAAAAATAAATTATTATTAGTAGCAGTAGAATAACAAGTAAATAAATGAAATGTAATTTTAAACATTATCTTTTAGTTTATATTTTTAATTTTTTTATTTATAAGTTTGTAACAAGAAAAATGATACTTACAGTGTAAAAAATTAATAAAAAATAAATAATAAAAATCATTTAACTATATTGTTAAATTTTAAAATTTCTTATTCTTATAATTTTTATTATTGTGATAATTTATGATCTTGAAAAAAAATACTAATCGTTTCCTATATCAACACAATTATAGATATAAAAAATCAAAACTATATAAAAAATGAAAAAACATTTTTAAATAATTTAAATATAACAAACATAATTTAACATTGATAAATATTAATTATTATTAATAATAACAATTAATGGTAAGCTACTAATTAATATTTCTTTTGAAAAAAAAAATTAAACAATGAAAATTATAAAAAATATATATTTATTAATTTTATTTTCACATGAAAATGGAAAAAATCTAAATTATTGATTATACAACAGCTGATATTGATAATTATCGATATCAATTTTTAATCCATCAAATGAATTTTATTTTTTATTTTAAAAAGATTTTTTTTCTTCAAGGTTGAAATCTTTATTTTTCATAGAATTAAGAAATAATTTACAAATATTTTAATATGTAGTTTTTGATAACAATTGTTATTCAAAAAAAAAACTTGTAATGATCTATATTTGTTTTTCATTTTTTTCGTAGAAATAGCAATTTTTTTTAAATTATTAATTTCGTCATTTATAGTTTTATTTTGCCATTTGAAATATTTTTATCTTTTGTTGATTTTTAAAAATATATATTTTTTATGACGATGATTGTGTAAATTTAAATCCAATATCAAACTAGTTAAACAACGTTATATGAGATAAGCGAACGAATCTGATGGAAAAAAACTAAAATAAAAGCAAATATTTTTCAAGTAAAAATATTCAAATTTTCATGTTTATAAATCAATAAAACCAACGAACATAATCCTTTTATTGATACAACCAAATAATAAGATAAACTTCATGTATTTTATTACGAAAATTATGCACAGAATATCATCAGCTCTTTAAGAAACTGGTTGACAAAAAAAAAATAACACTAAAATGAACAATAAAATAATTATCCAGACAATATTTTTATTATTTTTAAATATTTTCAGTAAGTACATATATCAAGACCGTCTTAAAAATTTGTTAATGATTATTTTTATAATTATATAATTTAAAAAAAAAATTAGATGGATCAGCAAAACTACCAAATAAAATACACAATGGAAACGATCTAGCTGAGAATGAATTTAAATTTGAAGTTTCTATAAGATTTATGTCTCTTCATCTATGTGCTGGTTCAATTATTAGCAACAAATATGTGCTTACATCTGCAAGCTGTGTAACCCTTGAGCCAAATATCATTTGTGGTAATCTTCAAATTTTATCAGGAACAAAAGATTCAATGGGAACAACTCCTGGTGAAGGAAAACTTCACCAAGTTAGCTGGACCATGGTACATCCAAATTATTATCCAATACTTTTGTGGAAAAATGATATAGGTATTACTTGTTTTTATTATTAATAATAATTAATAACATATGAAATTATATTGATTTGTTTATAATTTTTTTATTTTTTCATTCAGCTCTATTGAGAATAACACTAAGTTATTTTTTTGATGAAACTCATGAAAAAGCTGTGATGCCTTACACTTATAGTATCCCAAAAAATATCCATGTTGCTGGATGGGGTGGACTTGATGGCAACAACAAGTATATTAGTAAAACTGGATTATTAACATATCATAGCTCAAAGTGTAAAAATAATTTTGGGCAAATTGATTTTCTTGATAGTTCACAATTCTGTAGTATCCCGTCAAAAGTTGGATCAGTCATTACTATGGTAATTTTTATTTTTATAATTAATTGTGTAAATTATTATTTAATAAATTTTTTAATTTCAGGGTGATACTGGTAATCCTATTATCAAAAAAGAAACTGGAATAATTATTGGAATTGTTTCGGCTGTAGAATTTTTCCAATCAAAACATCCGGTGCTTGCAACACGAGTATATTCACATAGAAGTTTTATTCATGAAATTATCAGAAAATATTGATTTGATAAATTTTCGTTGTATCAAGCTTTTTTAAATTGAAAAAAAAACAAAAATGTTATTATATGATCTTGCATTAATCTAAATTTTGTTGACAATAAATATGTTTTAAAATTTTTTTTTCATTATTGTTAATTGATTAAATTTTTAATCGTATAGTTTTAAATTAATATTTACAATGATGATTATTCAACCAAGAGAATTATAATGATATTATTGTCATTTTTTTTTTTTTTTTTTTAAATAAATAAATAATTGTAAATTTGAAATTATTTAATTTAAAAAAAAAGCAAATTTAATTATTGTTACTTTAAAAATAGTTAAAATCGATAAATCATTTCCAATTTGTTATAAAAATATCGTGAAATGTTATAAAATTTTTAATCAAACTTTCAATAACTGTTGTTATTTATTTTAAATTTTCATTAGCATATTGAGTAATTAGTATTAAAAAATATCTTGTTTACAGTTTAGACAATCACAGAACCGTGAGAAAAAAAAAAAATAAATAAAATAAATAAAATAATCATTAATAAAACAATAAAAAAAATTGCATCTTTGGCATATTACCTTAAAAAAAAAAAAAAAAAAAAAAAAAAAAAAGAAAAATGAATTAATAAAATACAAAATTAAATAATTATAATTTGAATTAATTGTACCTGATAAATTTCATCTGTCAAAATCATCTGTCATTTTACCAGCCAAAAAAAATATCAACGTATATTTTTTTTAAATTTCCATGACAGAAAACCCACGCGAGATTTGCTTGATATTTTTTATATTTTACCTCTTCCTGCTTCTATAAAAATCATTCTCCCCTGATCGCGTCTTTACCACCACTTTATATATACACCCCCTCATATCCCTTTTCCCCCCTGTCTATTGACTCTCTTGGCCACTCTTGGCTCTCTCTTGCATCGCCAAATTCCAACACAAATTTAAGGCATCATCACCAAGTTTATATAAAAAAAAAATAAAAAAAGTCAAACCATCTGTTTTACATGACTTTAATTACTTCAAAACATTATCATAATAAACAATACAATAATAATAATTGTTAAATAAATTAGTAAAAAAGAATATATAAATTATTAGAAATAAATATTAGAAAAAAAAAAAAAAATTTAATTGTTTCTGGGCGATGTATTGATGAACCTAACCTCAATTTTATCAAATATCAAAACTGTTAAAAAGGAACAAGCAGGTCGTTACGGGACACAGTTTATCACGGATCAACTTGGTTCATTTAATTTGTCGAGTAATCATCAGTACAGTTATTCGGTAAGTTTTTTATTTATGTCTGTGTGTGTTTTTTTTTTTTTTTCATTATTTTGTCAAAATTTTTTAACAATATTTATATTAATTTATTATTCTAAAATATTAACAAAAATAAAAAAAAAATAAATATCATTATGATTATGGCAATAAAACCTTGAAAAATAATTGCAACATTAAAAATTATAATATTTAAAAAAAAATATATTGTTAATTGTTTGCCTTGTGACGTTTAATAATGTTTGTTTTTTTTTTTTTAATTAAAAATATTTGTGGTTAATAATGACGTGTTTATTTTTGATGAAAAAAAATATATATAATTTGATGTTTGGTTTGGTTTGTTTATAATAGAATTTAGTGGAAAGTACATTGACAGCTGAAACAAGCCAAGGATATATACCTGGTGATATAGAATCACGTGAAGAAGAAACATCAACATCAACATCACGAGGAGGAGGGATGCCTCGCAGTAAGCGGAGAGCGCCCTCCAATACAAATAATTATCATCTTGCGTCAAGTGAAATGTCACCAAGTGCACATGAGGATGGCATGCCAAGGCATCCCTCAAAAAGGCTCAGACACACAACAAGGTGTGTCATTATTATTTAAAAAAAATTTTATATATAATAATAATGATCAATGTTATATCTGGATAAAGAATATCAAAGTCCAATCAACATGACAGATCAAATTATTATATTTATTTTATTTTATTTTTATTATAAAAAAAAGTTATTTTTAAGCAAGTGTTCTGATTTCTTTGTAGTGAATGTGTTGAAAGACAATTCAATGATAAGTTTTATTTTTTATTTGTTAATACATTGAGTAGGTTGGTATAAAAGAGATGAAGTAGTAGCAAGTTTTAAAATAGATTGTCCACAATAATTTTAGTCTGCCCTTACTCAGTCACTTTGGCTGATCCAATTTTTAGGCTCAGCTATCTTTCAATATTTATATTACGTTTTTTTTTATTTTCTTTTATTATTCATTTTTAGCATTAGTGTTTATTAATTTAAAAAATATTTATTGAGTTTATTTATTTTTAATTTATTTTTGACATTAATTGACAGTGAATGGATGAAAATAGGTTTGTTTTGATGATAAAATATAAAATTTATATATTTTTGTTAACGTAAAATTCGGCTTTAAATTTGTTTATGTGTATTTTTAATTTTTTTAAAAATATTAATTGATTTTTTTTAACTGTTTATTTAGCTCAAGACGATACACTAAAAATGAAGATATTCCAAGTGTATCAGCATATTCACAAAAACGATGTATTGCATGGTTTAGACAGTATACAACATCAGATGATCCAGACACACTTGGTCCAGAAGGAATGGAAAAATTTTGTGAAGACATTGCTGTACAACCAGAAAATGTTGTTATGCTTGTACTTGCATATAAAATGAATGCACGTCAAATGGGTTTTTTTACATTGGCTGAATGGTTAAAGGGACTTTCAGATCTTAGTTGTGATACTATTAGTAAAACTCAACAAAAACTTGAATATCTTAGAAATTTACTCAATGAACCACATACATTTAAAGGAATTTATAGATATGCATATGATTTTGCAAGGGTAAGTTTAATAATTTATTTAAAATTAAAAAAAAATTAGTTAAACAGTTGGTGATATTAATCAAGTCACAAAAATTAATGTATATTATTTTATATTAATTTATTTAGGATAAAGATCAACGGAGC
The DNA here is from genome assembly GCA_015776835.1 of Aphidius ervi. Taxonomy (NCBI): domain Eukaryota; kingdom Metazoa; phylum Arthropoda; class Insecta; order Hymenoptera; family Braconidae; genus Aphidius; species Aphidius ervi. Next base: position 1,016,430 of record MKYW01000058.1, read on the forward strand.
ATGGACATGGAAACAGCTCGAGTAATGCTACATTTATTGTTAGGAAAACATTGGCCTTTATTTTCACAATTTGCACAATTTTTAGATCAATCAAAGTACAAAGTTATAAACAAAGATCAATGGTGCAACATATTAGAATTTTCACGTACAATTAATCATGATTTATCAAATTATGATTTAGATGGTGCATGTAAGTTAAATAATATTACATAAAAATTTTATGATTATAATAAATTTGAAAATTGCCTTTTTTTTAGGGCCAGTTATGCTTGATGAATTTGTTGAATGGTTAAAGGGTCAACGTGGTGAGGCAATGACCTCAACGGATATACGACACAGCTGAAATATCACATCAAAATTATAATTATTTAATGATGAAAAATTTTCGCCTAATTCTATAATTTTCATCAAAAACTTAAAAATTCATTATTCGCTTAAATTAGTTGTCTCTCATTTTTTTTTTTTTTTTTTT
>MKYW01000580.1:26210-41396 GCA_015776835.1 Aphidius ervi
AAAAAAAATCCTATGCAACATCTTAAAATAAAAACTTACCTTTTTTAAAGGGAAATCTGAAAAACATGCGAGTCGTAAAAATAAATTAACAAAAGAAACATTTTAAACTTCAGAAAAATTTATGTCGTTCGTAAACTAAATTAACAGCGGGATGATTTTTTCTATTCTACAGACGGACTCTTATACGATTTGAAAACGAAACTAAAAACTAAACTGAAAAAAACTATATTAAAAAAAAACTCCTTTATTCTATACTTTCATTTTCCGAAAACTATACTAATACTAAACTGAAAAAAACTATACGAAAAAAAACTTTACACCTGTACGATTTCCTTATTCTATGCCTATACTACGCTTGCCTATGCTCTATTCTTATTCTATTTCTACCCTACGCTTGCCTATGCTCTATATGTACTTTACCGTTGCCCCGTGACGTCACCCATGCATTTTTTCTACGCGCCCTTACTCATGCAACCTATACCATACAATCCCATGCAACCTATTTCTATACTATACAACCCATGCAACCTATACAACCCCCACACACACACATACCTCTCACTCGCACACATACCTCTCACTCGCACCCTTGCTATTTTATTTTTACTCTACACGGGCCCTGTACTATAGGCCCATGCACCCCAGCACAACACACACGAGGGGGGGAAGGGGGGGAGCCGCATTCCACAAAGTCGCCCAGAAGAGCCTCCTTCTACTAACCTGTAAAAGAAGATGGTAAGATTACCATTTTTCCAACACGCCTATTAGTTTCGTTCGCTCTTGTTTCGAGATGATCAATTAACCCTTGATAACTGTCAGCACGTATCTTTTTCTGATTCAATCTGCAAAAGTTCATTCTATCTCTTTCAATCTTGACGTAACTATCAACAACCCATTGCTGAAATAATCTTCCACCTTGTAAAAATATGTTGTCATCTCGAGTTGCCATTCTATATTTGACATAAGCAGCTCGAGAGACTCGTTTCGATCGATTGACACATGGAATATCTTTATGCCACCCTCTTGTACCGGAAGGATAAAACATTGGATAAATCCATGGCTCAGCATTTGGGTCCATCATGCTGACATATTCTAATTGTTTTGTATGTTTATTATGTATTGTTATATATGATTCTGGAATGTCTCCATCAGCAGTTGTTGTGAAAATTGCTGCACCTTCATTAACTCTTTGTACGTTGTATCGCCGAGCGTCCATACCAGGTTTAAGGGAAAATAATAATTGCATCTCTGGTTCTACTTGTTCATTGTTATTCAACATTGTATTCTGCAATTCCTCATGCATCATTTGATAAGATTGTGCAAATATATTTTTCTCACGTAGAATATTTCCAATAGCATCAATGAGATCCCGATTCAATGTTGAATTTCTATTTATGCGCAATCGAACATCAGTAGCTTCATTTTGATCAACAATAAAGAGTTGGCCAAAAGGAGGGCTATCATCTGAACTTGGGTACAAAGATGTGTTTATTTGATAATAAATTTGACCTTGTATTTTAAAACAATATGGGCCAGGTCGATTGTTAGAAGGAAAATCTACTAAATTAGCATTGAAAGAGGCAAAAGAGAAAATACTATTATAGCACCGGATTCGTTCAAGAAATTGATCAGAAGATTCATGAGAACGATTGAATAAGTCTTTAATCAATTCCGGTGGATCAGGCAACGGTTCAAGATCAACCTCACCATGACTGCAGCAATCGTTAAATGATTTTTTTTTATTCTGTACTTCTTCAGCTTGAAAATGCTTTGCACCACAATGTTTGCATATTACATTTATTTCTCCAACATAATTTTCTTGAACATCTGGAAGTGGCACATTGAACCTAGTTGATGCTGCGAGGGAAGCGATTCTTCGTCGTCGTTCTCTATGGTTCTCAGTATTTCTTAAGCGTTTCAATCTCTGAAATTCAAGCTCTTCTTCAGGAGAACGTGGAGCAGGACTTCGAGGCATTTTTTAAAAAAAAAAGCGTATATACGAATTTAAAGACTTTTAAAAAGCGAATATTCAAAGAAAACAGAATATTTCAGTGATTTTTTACAATTAAAATCATAAAATAACGTTCTGAGTACAGTTAAAAATAACTGGTTTAGGTATAAATGAAGTAATTAATCATGCATAAAATAAATAAAGAATTGATAGTAAAATAAGTGAATAATAACTTTTTAAATTTTTCTTTTTAACAATGCAACCAATAGTTTTTTAAAGCAACAAATTCTTATTTATAACATAAAGTAATGGTCAGATTAGCAAGTATGGCCAGCAATAATTTTTCTAAGATCAATTTTTGTGATTAAGTAGCAATGTTTCTATAAGCAAAAGCAATGTTTTTAGCAAGATCGATAAGCAAATTTTTCTAAAATAGCGACTCGTTTTTAAAATAGCAATGTTTCTGTAGCAAAAGCAATGTTTTTATCAGTATTCAATATGCAAATAATTCATAACCTGTAAGAAAATATAAATAAGAAAATTGTTGAATTTTGTTTTATTATTATTGTTTTATTTATTAATTTATCATTAATTATATATGCATAACAATAATCTGCGAACTTTATCAATAATATAAAAAAGTTTCACAAAGGTCAATTAGAAGGATGGCGTAGTTATTTCTTGGTACCCTGAAAAGAAAACAATAAATGATTATTTTCAATTATAAGAATAAAGGCATTATTCAATAAGTAATATTTAAATAAATTTGGTTTTGGGGAAAATTGCAAAGAAAATTACTTTTAAGCTGTCAAGCTAAAAGATAAATCCCGCGATGTATCCTTGATGATGACTCACACTGACAGACTATGTCACCTCTTGACAACCTGACAAAAATCAATATATAATTAGATAAATCATTTAAAAATTCCGTTATATAAAGAGCTGTACATAAATAAATTTTTTTTTTAGCGGATGCAAACTTTCTTAAAAATTAAAATCTTTAAACTTACTTTTAAGCTGTCAAGCAATGAGGTTATAAACCCGTGCTGTATCTATCCTTGATGATGAGTATTTTTGATTGATGACCAACACTGATAAATAATATCTGACCGATATTATTTAAATTGAATAGACTTTTTGAATTATTTAAAAATCAAATAATTAATTGATAATTGACAATTTTCGATGCCTAACAATTGCACGTTTTATATGTCAGCTTTGCTCTGCTGTGATTATTTATAAAGCCTTAAGCCCGTATCTATGAATATATGAAGAGTCATGTGTCGGTCAGTGTGTCAACGGTCGGTATTTGAGGTGTGTAAGTTTTATACGTATAATACTTACTAATGGTGGGAAAATGTAAATAATGTGTAGTATAAAACGTTTTTTAGTCAAGAGCTTTCAGATTTTTTAGTTGATTTCTGTAAGTGCTCAATTTTTATAACTGCGTCGGTTCGGGACACTCAAGATGTCGGCGATTCAGATCAAATATAAAAAAATTCTAAAAATCCCTATTTACTTCCCTAGATTGGTTTCAGTTGATATTTGATGTTTTTCGAGTAAACAAAAGAGAATAATATTAGTCGGTTAGTTTTTTTCATGTCAATAATAAATATAAACGATTCAATTATTATTGTGATAACAAAAATAGCAAATAACCCAAAGTCATTGGGATGCGTCTATGTATTACCATACATCTTGGGATATAACACTAAGTAATATCCCTAGATATTAATTTTATTGAATGAAACTATAGATACTTTTTGAATGATAGTTCAATTATTATTATTCATCAATAATCGTAACAAAAATTATTATTATGTAAAATATGAATTTGAGTAATACTTTTGGATTATATAATAATTCATAATATAATGATGCATTTACATACATCTAGGGATATTACTCACTGTTTATCTAGTTTTTTATTTATTGAAACAAACAATTATTTACTTTTAATAAATCTATAAATATTATCACATCAAAAAAGATAAATATTATTTTAACCAATTGAAATATTAGTAATTTTTTTTTCTTTATTATTCATTCATTCAATAAAGATATTTTTGTGATATCATTATTCATCATGATATCCCTCATTTTTATAAATTAATAAAAATAAATTGGTGGTCACTATAAAAAACCAATTGAGTCATTTCTTTATTTAAAAATATTGTTGGTTTATATAATGAAATGATAACATAGGATAGGGAATAAAATCAAAAATATTAATATAAATAAATTAAACGAAAACGTTTTGGTCAAGCACCATTTTTTTATTTATTGAAACACACAAATATTTATTATTAATAAAATCAGTCATAAGATTTTTTTTCTTTAATGAAAATGAAACCAGTCAAAGTTCAATATTATAAGTAATTTTTTTTTTTTTTTAAATCATAACTTCATTCATTTTCGATATTAAATAATTATTACAATAAATTTAATGTGAATATAACATGCTATTTTAGTCACTTCTTTTTTAACAAACAAATATAAAGTAACATGACACAAACAATTATGTTGCTGAAATCTATCATTAAATGATTTTTTTTCCATGAGACTAATTAAGAATCAACATTTATGAAAAATTTTTATATTTTAATATTTTGGTATCATTATCATTGCAATGATATTTTTTTTTTTTTAATTAAACAAATATAAAGCACCATATTACAACAAATTAAATGTTAATATAACATTCAAATCTAGTCATTTTTTTTTTTTTAAACAAACATACGGCACCATTTTAGTCATTTCTAATTACTAATCATTCATTTAAGCAAAACTAACTGTAATAATTTTTTTAAATATATAATAAAAATATATTTTATCGTTAATCAGTCGTTATCAATAAATCTATTAACATAGAAAATGTTATGCTTTTTTTTTTTTTTAATTAAATGATTAAATGACACGTAATAATAGCTTAATGACACATAGTTTTCTTTTTTAAATTAAATGACACGTAAATTGCATCAGTACCATTACATTTTGATATCAGGCTAGCTGATGATTTCTAATATTTATATTAAGTGATAATAACAATGGAAAAATACTTTTTTTTATCACAATAAAACTTATATATTATCAAGTGAAAAAGGCAAATGACTGATGTGAATGACTGGTTTTGTTAGTAAAATAAAACTGGGCTTATGGACGCCCAGCATTACCATTAATAACCTGTGGTTCAGGTAAAACCTGTATTGGATTTATAGCATTACCTCTTGGTGCAACATGAACGTCATCAGCTTGAACTGGACCAATAATAGCACCTCTTGGTGCAACATGAACGTCAGCAGCTTGAACTGGACCAATAACAGCACCTCTTGGTGCAACATGACCATTTGCAGCTTGAATTGCAACAATAGCACCACCTGCTGGTGCAGCATGACCATTTGCAATTTCAACTGGAACAATAGCACCACCTGCTGGTGCAGCATGACCATTTGCAACTTCAACGGGAACAATAGCACCATCTGCTGGTGCAACATGGGCATTTGCAACTTCAACTGGAACAATACCACCACCTGCTGGTGCAACATGGGCATTTGCAACTTCAACTGGAACAATACCACCTCCTGGTGCAGCATGATTATTTGCAACTTCAACTAGAACAATACCACCACCTGCTGGTGCAACATGGGCATCAGCAGCTTGAATTGGAATTATTGGAGCTGCTGCTGGCACAACATTTCTATTTGCAGCTTCAATTACATTTACAGCAACACGTGGTACAACAACTTGATCATCAGCAAGTCGACGCCTTGCTGTACTAATTGCGTTAAAACCTCGACGTGCTGCCTTTCTGGTTAATGGATTATCTGCACGTATGATAATGTCATCTGTGCTTGCAACAGAAAAATATGGTGGTTTACGTATCATTTCACCATGCATTGTTATGGCAGTACCAATTGTTAAATTGTCGTTTGGAGTGTATGCAGCAATATTAACAGTAAGACGATAATAACCGTCTGTTACTTGTCCTTGGCCACATTGTGACCTGTTGAATTGGACAACACGAAATGGTGTTCTGATGTGACAATTAATTTCTAAAAATGGGACACAGAATTAAATTATTATTATTATTATTATTGTTATTATTATAATTATTTACACATAATAAAATGCAAAACATATTTTATAACATAAAATAAAAAAAATTACCCAGTTGCCCTTCTTCAAACAGTACTTGTGACATTTTAATTGGTCTGTAAATTGCTGCAATTGGTTGATGATTACCAGGCATTTAAGTACCCAGAATTGATACTGCAGTGCTGGGCTGTACATGATATTCCATGACATGAAGAGCAGGGTCACGATAAGAAGCATGTGATATTTTCACAGTTCCTCCAATTAATTCGATGACCGAATGCATCTGAATTTGAGAGTCCCAAAGTCTGGCCATGTTCGTGCCCCAGATAAGAACCCTTATCCTGGTGGCTTGATCATTATTCAAGATAAACTTGTAAACATGACCTTGTGCGGTTCTAACGGTCTTTAACCCATCAATTGCATCAACGAAGCCAGTCAAATCACTGCAAATTTTAAAATAATAATTACAACAATGAATAAAAAATTATAAAATGATAATGATTACAACAATGAATAAAATTGGAAGATAATCAATTATTTATTGATAAAAAAAAAAATATATATGTTGTTGTTGTTGTTGTTGTTGTTGTTGTTGTTGTTGTTGTTGTTGTTGTTGTTGTTGTTGTTGTTGTTGTTGTTGTTGTTGTTGTTGTTGTTGTTGTTGTTGTTGTTGTTGTTGTTGTTGTTGTTGTTGTTGTTGTTGTTGTTGTTGTTGTTGTTGTTGTTGTTGTTGTTGTTGTTGTTGTTGTTGTTGTTGTTGTTGTTGTTGTTGTTGTTGTTGTTGTTGTTGTTGTTGTTGTTGTTGTTGTTGTTGTTGTTGTTGTTGTTGTTGTTGTTGTTGTTGTTGTTGTTGTTGTTGTTGTTGTTGTTGTTGTTGTTGTTGTTGTTGTTGTTGTTGTTGTTGTTGTTGTTGTTGTTGTTGTTGTTGTTGTTGTTGTTGTTGTTGTTGTTGTTGTTGTTGTTGTTGTTGTTGTTGTTGTTGTTGTTGTTGTTGTTGTTGTTGTTGTTGTTGTTGTTGTTGTTGTTGTTGTTGTTGTTGTTGTTGTTGTTGTTGTTGTTGTTGTTGTTGTTGTTGTTGTTGTTGTTGTTGTTGTTGTTGTTGTTGTTGTTGTTGTTGTTGTTGTTGTTGTTGTTGTTGTTGTTGTTGTTGTTGTTGTTGTTGTTGTTGTTGTTGTTGTTGTTGTTGTTGTTGTTGTTGTTGTTGTTGTTGTTGTTGTTGTTGTTGTTGTTGTTGTTGTAGAAATATGAAACAAATACAAAAAAACATTTAATTTTTGTATGAGAAAATCGAGGAACTGATGCGTTTGTTCTTTTGTGTTTTAAAAACAAGTTATACGTAAAATATTATACATACAAAATATCAAAAATTTACATTTACATACAAATATTGAAATACAGAAAATTTTTTAAATTTAATATATATATTTAATTATCCTGATAAGCTTTTAATGTTTTTTAAATATTAGATCCACAATTTTCTTCAATTTTTTTATTATTATTATTTTTTTATTCTCTATATTAAGTAGCATCAATTTTTTTTAATTCTTAAACATGAAAATTGACATATCGAAGAATCGAAATTCATGTACAACTGTTGAGATTTATTTTATTATTTTATTGATACAGTAGTCATCGACAACAAAAACAAACGGTGGTTTTAAGTGGTTTGATAATTATGCATTAATAAAACCTGGGCATTGATATATCATCGATAACTTTGGCTTTTAAATTTTCAAAATAATTTAAATACTGTTGAATCTTTATTTAAACATTTTCAAAATTTTAGTATTATTTTTATTATTATTTGAAGCAATTAAATCCTTAATTATTTCAGTGATTATTATTAAAAATCAAGCTATGAAAAAGTATCGTTTATAGTTGATGGAAATTTAAATTAATGTTTATAAGAAAAATCATTCAACAAAAAAAAACGAAAAAAGTATTAAATTTAACGAGAGGATCGAGTGAGCTTAAGTTGTTAATCGTCTGTCGAATCACTGTCGACATCGACAAGAACTACCCTGTTTTAAATCTTGTGATATTCATGAGAAGAATCATTCAGAAAAATCAATAAATAAATAAATTTTATGAATTTCTTTCATACAGTCTTCATGACTTTGTTTATAATAAGCCAACAATGACCCCCTACTGGATTATTTGTCGCCACTTCCACTGGCTATAGAAAAAAAAAAGAGAAAAAACAAAAAAGAAAATGCAACAGACTAGTCAGTCGACTTATGCGTTGCTTCTATGTGTGTGTGTCCGTATCACTAATCCAGCCGTATATTGTATAGTCCGTAAATTCGTTTGAAAATTTGAAGGCATAATTTTACTTTGCAATTTTCAGACTGTACAGTTTATGGTTGTGTTAGTGTCAGGAGTGTCTATCAACGCACACAATTCCAATGTTTTAAAAAAAAGTTATGGGAAAAATATTATACAAATACAAAAACTTTAAGTTCATACTTGCTGTTAGTCATTTCTAAATGGAAAATTACATAATTTTTAGAAACAAGAATTGTTTTACTTTGTTATTTTATTGATTAAAATGACATTTTATTTAATTTTCTGAATTTTTAAATTTGTAAAATAACATTAAAATGCAGGTTTATTAATGCTTTTTAAAAGTATTATTATTATGAATATTATTTCATATATCGGTTGTTACTAGATATCCGATACTGAACTTGCAGTAATTCGTGATAAAAAAATAATTAAAAAAATTGTTTAAATGATTGCTCGAATAAATAATTTATAATCTAGAAATAAAAAATACTATTATATATTGATAAAAAATGTTTGGAATATTTTTTTTTTATGAAATTTTTGGATTTCATTTTTTTCTTTCCAACTACAGTAAATATCAAGATATTATTGCTCAATTTATTTTCCAATGTAAATGAGAATTTTAAAAAATAAACTAAAGGATATTGTAGTTTTTTTTTTTTTTTATTTAATTAATTAAATATGTTTGCATAATTATTATTTGTTATAAATGAATAATGATTTGATTATAAAACAGTTAACATTTTTTTATTTTTATTTCTCATCAGAAGCATTAAATCAAAATGAATCAAATAAAATGTGTCACTCATACATAACAAACAAAACAAATTAAAATATAAAATGATTAGTTAGTCCATTGATTAAATGAGGTTCTGGTATTATTATATTTTTATTCAATGCAATTCGAACATTCTTTCAGTAACAATAAATAATATTATGATTAAAATAAAAGATTGTATGAAAAAAGATAAAAATTGAAATAAAAGGGTTTATAATTAGTTATTTAAATTTTCTATTATTATTAATTAAAATTCGATTAAAATCGATTAAAATAAGAGATTGTATGAAAAAAGATAAAAATTGAAATAAAAGGGTTTATAATTATTTATTTAAATTTTCTATTATTTTTAAATGAATTGATGGTGCATTTTTACAGTTTGTTTTCTATATCATTGATCCCTAATAAAAAAGCGATCTCATGCATCATTGTACTGACTATTGTTGGGGCTCAGACATACTCATCAGTGCAATAAAATTTCAATGCATATCCATCTAGGTCTTTTTCATAATTTCTTGCTGCACAATAAAACATGTTATTTTACTTTCCGCAAGGTAAGTCTTCATTTTTTTTTTGCTGTCAAATTATATGATGGTTCCACCCTCTTTTGATTATGTCTAGGTCTTGTTAGATCAGTTCACTAAACGAATAACCTAGGCACATAGTCTAAATGGGATAAAAATCATCATAGCTACTAAGTTCTCTTAAATCTTTAAAATATCGGATCCAATGATCAATCCCTTGACGACGTAATGAAGAGCAGTATGATTCAATTCTTTGGTTGGATGTGCCTTTTGCCTTTGATATAACTTTCTACACCAGCATGTGTATCATCATGTCGATACCTTTAGGCAGATTGAAGAGTCTCAATTGAACAATTTTTAGAACCTCGATTAGGCCTGATAAGAGTAGGTAAAAATTCAAATTCAGCATGTGCTTCCAAGTAGTATCGACCTACGACCTCGCGATCCTTATTAGTTGATGCCAATTTGAGTTTTATTCCTAATTAATTTAAAATTCTTCTTAATTGTCTTTCACTGATTTTGATGTTATGACTTGTTGAGAAAATTTTACAAATTTCCAAATAAGTATAACTTCGAGTCTAGTATAAGGACAACTAGAAACAGGGTGAGAAATAAAACAAAAGACACAATATTTCGAATGACAATCATTTCTATTTTTATTATTTTGTTTTTGCATTTTTTGCAATAACAAATAAAGGTGCTTGATAAATAATGGAACATACGACTAGATCATTATTTATTTTCAGAGATAGTTGAATATGTACTATTCATTTTTATCATAACAGGTGTTTGAGAACATTCAAATGTACTATGATAGTCATTAGTTGGATCTTGTACATTTAACCAGGGAAAACCAGATCCTTTGTACCATGAAATTAGTGGTTGGCAGTAGTGCACAAGGTAATAGTGCCAACAACAAGCCTATTATTATATGCATTATTAAAAACATCAGGTCCTACCAATATGCTATGAGGTCGATTGCTTTTGTTTTTTCTTTGATTTCTGAAGATGAGTTAATTCTCAAAGATATTTTCCATACTAACACTAATAAAATAACTCATCAAATTACTAATATAATTTTGTTGATAAAAAAATTCAATTCTCGTAATAAAATCGTTTCAATTGTGTCATTTTTTCTGAATGACTTTCTGGTTTTGATTTATTTTTTTTTGTTTCAATTTGTACTTTAATGTCGTGATTTTTTTTTGAGCTTTTGAATTTCACGAATGGCTCATGCCCATTCTTCTTTACAATATATTTTACTTTTTTTCTGCCTTTGATAATTTTATTTCTAATAATTTTATATTATTTAACATATGAGAATTTGGATTTTGTATTGTTATATTTTTTTGATTTATAAATTATTTTTCTGTTTTTTTTTTAATTGGTTCTTTTATTTCTTTATTTTTATTTATTGATGATCATGATTTCAATTTATAATTTTTTTTTTTCACTCTATAATGACAACTAAAATATACAATAAATTATTGATATTTTCATTATTGTCTTGTTTTCTTCAGTAAATCTATTCAAATGTCTTTCTCCTTCTTTTTAACTAGAAAAAAAATTCAATAAACACTGAATAATTATGAATATTAATATCCTTACTTTAATAAAAAAAATTTCTTGGTGACGACCTTTTCATGCTTCGGGCTCATCAATAATTTTGTTAGTCAAGCTGTCATCAAGAATTGGTGCTCAAAAATTGTCTTCTACGATGAAAAAAACCAAATAAATAACTTTTATTCGAATTATTTCATGACTTTATTTTTTTTTTCTTACAAATATTAGGTTAGTTGTACTGACATTTAATACATATTAACAATAACAATACGTTATATTTTGTGTGTTACATGAAAATATTGAAGATACTATTTTGTTAACCTGCCTTAAAGTTATTGCCTCTTACCCCGCTTCCTGCACCATGTATAATATTTTCGAATGGCCGGACCGGGCTTCCATAATATCCCCTTCTAGTCTGCTTTTCATCACACTCATCCCACTTTTTTTACAAAATAGAATGATTTTTTTTACCCATTCGTTTACAGTCTTGTCCTTTGATTTTCTTTCGTCCCTTATATTTCGATATAGTTCATTTTCTTCTCCATACCTATGTCTTTCTCCAATTCTTGCATTGAAGCCTCCTATTAAATATGTTTACTCGCTCACGCTTCCCATGTCATCTATCATTTTCACTGTTATAATTTTCATACAATCTTATTCTTATTTTACATTCCCATTCCTTTACACTTGTTACCCTTATCTTTTTTTTATATGTATTCTTTTGTTAATACCAATTATCTTCTAGCCCTCCTCCTTCCGCTTGTTTTGACTACCAGTCATATTCCTCATATAGCTCATTCAACTTTCCCTACTTTCTTCTTTGTTAATCACGTCTCCTGTATTATAATTATGTCATTTTTCTTAACATTCTCGTTGATATATATTTTTTTTTTTTATCATTTTCACAACCCCACTCGCAATATTCCACTTTATTATTTTCAGCAGATTCTTTCTATCCCCTTCATTTATCTCACATTTTTCACTCTCTTCATTGTTGTTTTTACCACTTGCATATTTCTTTTTTAGCTATTCGAATTCACTCACCTTCTGGAACCTTTTTAGATTCCCCTCTTTTCCATCCTATTTCCATAGTATATCACTAACTAGTATTTTTTGATACATCACCACAACCCTCGTCTCCTTTATCACCTCAGCTGCCATGATATGCCTCAACCACCATTGCACATTCTTTTGCCTGGTGTTAAGATCATCTTCTACCTATAACTCCCTTTTTTTATATTCTTCTCTTTTTGCTAGAATCCTTTTTTTTCGCTGAAGGATTCTAGAAATATTTTTACTCCATTATTTGTATTTGTTTTTCCAGTTTCATGTACTTTGTTCTTCGTTATTTATTTCACTTCTTTTTTGACATTATTATTTTTTTGCCATTTGCTCATTATCTTTCCCTTTAATATTACATTGTACCTCCTTTTTTCTCTCCCTTTTATTTTACTTCCCTTCTCTTTCTCTCTTAAGTTATTTGGCTTGCGTTTTTTCAAATCCTTATATTTCTATACATTCGTTTCTTTACTCTCACTCTTTTTTTCCTTCATCCTCTGTTTTCTCTTTCGTTCCATTCTTTTCTTTTTCTCTATTTTATTATATTCTTCCTCTTTCTCGTTATTACTTTTTGTTATTGTTATTTTTTGTTATTTTTCTGCTGTAATCTCTCTCTCGTTAACCTTTTCTTTATTTATATCTTGAGTTTTATTTGCTTTTGGTATTATATCATTTGTTTCTTTTAATATTTCATGTATTTTGTGTATATTTATTTCCTTCATTTCTTATCGTTTTTCTTGTATTTTCTCTTTAATTCTTCACTTTTCATTATTATTCTCATCACCATCATTTTTTATTCTTTTTTCTATTGATGTATCTACCATTGTCACCATTGTTTTCACTATTACCTCCATGCTATCAGTTATCATTCCTGTTATGTCCATATGATCACTCTTGAAATCAGCTTTTATTCTTCCTATACTTTTTTCACTCTCTCTTGATGTCTCGTTGTATTTTTTCTCAATCACCTTTAACTGCTTCATTATTCTTTGCTCTATTGCTTTCATTTCTCTTTCTACAGTCAATCTTACTTCTCGTAACGACCGCCCCCCCCCCTCCCTGCCCAGATAATGCTTTTCAATGCGTTTCGCAGTCTCATTTCCATGCATTCTAGAAACTCATTCTTAATTTAGTTCTATGTCCTCGTCCATTTCCCTATCATTCTCATTATTGTCTTTTTTTTTCCTTTCCTTTTTACTTAACTCACTCAATTTACTTTCAACGTTATTGCTTTATGATTCCTTCTTATCTTTCTTCGTCTTCGCTGTAAATTTCAATTTCCCCTTTATCCTTATTTCCATTGCTTCTATTTTTTGTCACTGCCTGCTTAGTGTCGCTTATGCTTTTACCCATCCTAGACGGCGTTTGCCAACCATCTCTGCTATCAAACACCAGTATTTTACTGTAACTGCTTTTTCTCTTTTTTCCTGCTTCCTTTCTCTCTGTTCCCATTTCCTCTTCATCTTTTTTCTTACCACTTTTATTGGCTTTTACTTCTATTATTTCCTCAGTCCTTCTTTCAATATCTGTACCTGATAGGTATATAGATTCCGTACCCGTAATATGTTTAATCTTTTTTGGACTTTCTTACTTCTTTTTTTTCAAGACACTGTTTCCTCCTTGATAGACCTCCAGATATNTTTTCAAGACACTGTTTCCTCCTTGATAGACCTCCAGATATACTCCCATCCTCAATTATTTCTTCTCTCTTACTCTCCAATCTTTTGTAGTTTCCCATCTTACTTTCCTCATTTTCTTCTTGTCTCGACACCTATCCTGGCCTTCCTTCTTTTTTACTTTTTTCTTTACCATTTTCCCGTTTTATCCAGCTGCCAATTATCCTAATTATCGTTTATGTCTTTTTCTCTCGGCCACTTTTTTACTTCCCATCTTTTTTTTAGACTTTCCGATTTTCTTTTTCAATTATTTCTTTGACCATTATTTTATAACATTTATCACAAAAAACCATATCACAATGTTACCCAAAACGAATTATTTAATATCGATCGGTGCCATCCAACGTCTTTGGGCTGATCTAAATAATAGTCCCATCACAGTTGCTGGTTATTTAAGCATAGGCTCAAATATATGAGATGATTTTTTACGCATAATAAATCATCAAGAAGAATATACTATTCGTTTCTTTGAACCATCAGTACCAGAGGTTGCAAATAGTTAGTAATCAGTTTTACTGAATAATAAATAGAATTGCTAATTTTGTGAAAAATCTGGGGTCCCATCAATCGTCCAACAGAACTTGAAGTTGGTGGTTCAAATTCGTTAGAGGTATTGGATTTTCATGAGCATCAACTTCTTGGTGACGAAGAATTACAACACTTACCACAGCCACAGCCGCAGCAGAAACAACAACAACCAGAGCAGCAACAACCACAGCCGCAACAATTAGATATTGAAATGGATGATCTGATAAACTGTTACATATAAAAATGTTCACATTGCAATAACCAGAAAATAAATACGATATGTAGCCCTTGGGAGTTTCAACATGGCCGCCATGAGAGAACAACGTGTTTTTAAAGTGTGTGCTAATTAACTAACATTTTAATGAGTATTAAATAGTGACGAAACGAAAAACAAGACAGAATAGGCAATACAAAATGAAAAATAATTTTATTAAACATAAATGATATCACCAAATCATATCGAGTGCAAAAATAATAAAACAATAAAAGGTATCAGTGCTTTACCTAAAAAAGAGGGGAATTTTCTAAATAGGGGACGTCGTTAACAGTGAATAGTAGGGGGGTTATAAGAGTTCTGGACCACGGAAAACCGCGAGATTGTAGGTGGGATGGGTGGGTGGTATTTAAATTAATTTGGGGTAGAAAGGAAGAGAAGAGAATGAGAGAGGGGAATAAGAGTGGGGAATAAGAGAGGGGAATATGAGTGGGGAGTCTTTTCGAATTTCG
>MKYW01000583.1:2270-15670 GCA_015776835.1 Aphidius ervi
TTTTTTATTGTCGATTTTACGATCATTCTGTGTATCGAAAATACGTTAGTGCAGTTGTTTGACAGATGTGAGATTTTCTCTAATTCTTGACAAATAATGTTTTTAAAAAATATGTTATAATATTATCAAAAAGAAACTTGAGTTTATAGTTTTATTTGTTACGTGATTTTTATTCAAAAAATCTATGCATTAGTTGACCATGTGTGGGAATATTCGAGTTTGTTAAAAGCTATAAAAAAATACATAAATTAAATCGTTGTTTAAAGTATTTTAGAAAAAATATAAAATCAAATTGTTAGTCACATGTTATTCTTAATTTTGTCGTTTCACGAAGTAGCCATAAAAAACCGAGTAATATTAAAAAATACTAAATTTTATTGTAGTTTTATTAAAAAATAAAAAGAAGTAAAATCTGGTCAGTTTGGGACTGACAGACATCTGTGGTTCGACCCGGAATACATATATATTTCAACGTTTTAGAAGCCTATACAGTAAGCACGTTGAATATGTTTTTTTATAAATTCATAAAAACGTTTTGGATTGTTACGTAAGTAACTTTTTTTATATATATTCTATCTAACATAATAAATACGATTTGGCTCCAATGTATTGAATACATAAATTTTTTACATTTTAAAACTGTCTGAAAAATCTCTATTCAATAGCTTCTTTTTTAAGTTTCAAAGAGAGGCAATACAAGAAGTAATCCTAAAATGTTTTTTTTTACGTCTAAAATATAATTTGTTATTACTATGCACAGATTGATTTTTCAATCGTTTCATAAAAATATATATGAAATGTTAAATTCGTAACGTTTGAGAAAGACTTATTCGAAAACATATTAGACACGTATTTTAGGTACCGGTTCATAATTGTAAGAGGATTGATAGATTGAAAACGTTTCTAAAGCATTTTTAAAACGTTTATACAGAAACATTTCGGAATCTATTCAGTTGATATGTATCTTTAACGTTATTTTTAAATCATTTCAGATCGATTTCTGAAAAAGACTATGGAAAAGTTTTTTTTTAATATTCAGTAAATTAAAAACCTTCGATACGTTTTATAAACATTTCAAATACCGTTCTAAGCAACGTTCCGGAAAAAACGTATGAGAGATTAATTTCATAACGTTTCTTTGCTGATCGGGCTATCCCTATTCAAGTAACTCTATCACATCCTGATCAAGTCTGGATCAGGCACCTACATCTTTTCTTCAACAGGGATGGCCTGATCCAATCCGGAACAGGACTTGATCGAGATAAAAGTATTAACTTTATTTATTTTTTGAATAATTTCATCTTGATCAAGTCCTGATCCGGACTGGATCAGGCTATCCCTATTAAAGATGGAGTAAAAATGGCCTGATCAAGATAGCATCCATCTGTCTCTATTACATCCTCAATAAAGATAGCTTGATCCATTCTGGATCGAAGCTTGATCAAGGTAAAACTATTAAATTTATTTTTTTTTAAAATATTTTTTCTTGATGAAGTCTTGATCCAGAATGGATCAGGCTATCTCTATTACGGATGGAGTAAGGCTAACTGGATCAACATGGATGCAGAAAAAGGTATCAAAGGTATTTCTATGAATTTAACAATTTGCCCGATCAGCATAGCATCAGGCTATCTCTATTTCAACCCCAATAAGGATAGCTTGATCTAGTCTGGATCAAGACTTGATCTAGAATAGATCAGGCTATCTTTATTAAGGATAAAGTAAAGATAGCCTGATGTTTTCCAGACCAGGCAATTTGTAGAACATATGAGAACAAAAAGTTAGTCCCAAATATTGAATGCCTCAATGGCCGAGCGTGCCAAGTACTAGCGTTGTAATCCCCTGTCGAAGGGTTCGAACCCCGGGTCGTAGCAATATTTAGTTAGGTAGATTTCCAGTGAGGTCAGTTTGTATTGGTAAAGGTTATCCGTATTCTATTAAATGTTAGTATTCAAATTAAAAAAAAAAAAAATTTGAAAATATTAATTTTTTTTTTATTTATAAAAAAATTATGTATCCTGATCAAGTTTGGATCCAGAATCTGGATCCATTATGGATCATGTATCTTCACCACAACCTGATCAGGTATCCGGATCCAATCCAAATCCGAACCTTACGGAAGAGCGTTACATCCTGATCAAGTTTGGATCCAGAATCTGGATCCATTATGGACCATGTATCTTACCCAGAAGTATGTCATAAAAAATTTAACTGGAATTCAAAAATAAAATGATAAACCTAATCATGTCAAAGCCATGTTTTCTGCTTACAAGCTATTGACACCAATCGAAATGTCCAATGATTGTTTGCATCAGGTTTATGATCAACTTGATACATTAAGATCAATTTTATTAGTAAATGGAATTTTAATGATTAGTAACATAACTAAAGGCGACGAATCACATATTATAATAAATAAGTGGATATGAGTTATATTTTCTTTTATTGGAACTTATTTTGTCATTTGATGTTTGAATTAATTGTATTACAAATATAATTGTATTACAAAACTTGAATTTGAAAGATTATGCAATGACGTAATACTAAAACAAGTTGCAACAGCAAATGCAACTGTTAATGGTTTAACAACAACAATAACCAAGGGTGTACGTGTTATACCAATAGTACCATTAAAAAAAAATCATATATCACATCCGATATAACAAGATAAATTTACTGGCTTACGTGATCAATTAAATGAATTTGGTGGTTTTGTTTTTGATCTTGTTAAAAATTAACAACAAAAAGGTGCACATAGTTCAAGAAATGCATTTGATGTACCAAGAAAAAGTTTACTTGATCAAGTTGTTAGAATGCGAGCAAATTTTCTACAACCAGGTTTATTACATCCAAAATTATTCGATAATGATTATGTACATCTAATGCCTGTTACAAATGGGTAATTATCGAGAATATTTAAAAAAAAATGACTCCACCATTGAGAGAAATTGAAAGTGTACCAGTACGCCAGCATATGTTTCGTGATCCATTTAAAATCGATAAAAGAATGATGAGGCTGATATGGATATTGTTGGTTTACCATCATCATCATCAAACTGAACAATAATAATAATAATAATTTAAATATGAATAATACAAATGCTGGTTCAACATCAGTTATTGACAGTAATAATCAAATGGTTAATAATTTAGGACAAAATTCAACACCAATATCAAGTGTTCTTACATCAAACATTATACTAAATAAAAATAGTTTAAAGAGACCATTGGATACTATTGGTAATAAAAATGATAATAAATCAACAACAGCTTCACCACTATTACCAGCACCTATTCCACCATTACCATTATCAACATTACCATCATCACTATTGCCATCATTAACATCACCACCACCGTTATCACTACCAGTTGCAACAACAACAACAACAGCAATAACAACAACAATAACAATTACAACAATTGCAGCAACGACATCAAGACCAGTATCACCAGCTATTCTTATTGATATAGATAACATCTTAACAAATTCATTCACAAATTCATCAATAACCATTGATAAATAAACAAATGGTTTATCAGATACTGGCATGTCGAGTACAACAGCATATGAACCATCACTTGTAGAAATAAATGATAACCATAATGATTTACCAATCATACTACGTGTTGCAGTAAATAATATATCATCATCATTACCAAAAAAGTAATATAATAGATGAATAGAAAAATATCTTCATTCTTTCTTTCTTTTACATTTTTTATTTTTTTTCTTTTATATAAAAATGAGTATTGATAGCTTTATAAACTTGTAATTGAATGAAATCTCATACATTAAAAAAATGAGACAACAATTTTTTTCATTGTCAATAGTTTATAATAAATACTACAAATATAACCACCAAGTACGATTTTTACCGAATAACATATACCTGTAAAAGATTAGATATTGAAAGTGAATAATAATTAGTAATATTCAATTTAAGTATAATATTTAAAGAAATTAAATATAATTTACACAAAGATGATTTAAAAAAAAAATCCAGTGAGATGTTTTTCATTTCAAAAAAAATAATAAAGTAATGAATCTGATAATAATAATCATAATAATAAATATTTCGTCACAATCTCAAATAAATAATATAAATTACAATCTTGCATTTATTTTTTGTTTAAATACAAAAATTAAAAAAAAAAAATGAAAGATTTCCGTGGTGGATTTTACTACGTATAAATTATTTTAAATTAATGTTGGGGATGCCCCTCCCTCGCAGAATATAAAAAAAAATTATAATGCCATGGGAAATAAAGTAAAACATTGTAACGTGACATTTCTGCCTATTACCTTCTCGGATTAATTATCAAGTATTTTATTTGGTACATTTATTAATTTAACTTGAAAACACAAAACTAACCAAACTCAATATCCAAAATAACTAATTACTATTATTTATTGTTAAAATCATGAGTTTTCAATTCGCCCTGAAACTCGAAAGGGACTTAGTCTAAAATCATGAGTTCTCAATTCGCCCTGAAACTCGAAAGAGGCTTAGTCTAAAATCATGAGGTCTTCAATTCGCCCTGAAACTCGCAAAAGGCTTAACACATTCATACCCACAAATACAGAATAGCAACAACCAGACCCAACAACTGAAAAGTACAACAAAATAATCAAATAATACATCAATAATTAGCCTAGAGGGACACTAGAATCACTCAGTGCGCTGTTTATGGTAGAAGGGCCGGATAAATAGACACACGAGTACCCTAATATACGCAAAACCAAGAGCTGATCACGAAACGTGTGCATCTTACCACGTCCCACAGCCAAGAGAGTTAGATCAGCCCCAGATATTTCGGAGCAGCTCGGATCTACCAAGCTGTCCTCACTCAAAGCTATCCCTCCTCTCTTTTCTTGATACAAAAAGGGGGAAAAAATATACTAAATAATAATGATAATAATACATAAAGAAAAATATTAAATAATAAAAATATGAAACGAAGTCGTTGGTTGGAGGATTTCTGTTTGGTTGGTCTATAAGGCAGCGGGAATCGCTACAGCCTCCTTCCCAGACTCCTCCAACGACGACGACATCCTCTCTCATCTCTGGTCAGGTTTTTGACCCAGTTGATTCTTGCTCCTGAAATTCCTGAAACAAATCTCAAACAACTAGGACATGGTGCGAAATATAACAGAAAGAATGTTTAGAAAAGTATAGAAGTCTTTATCAAAATGGTCCTGGTAAGGATCAACCTCGACCATTTTCACATTCTTTTAAATAATATAAGAAATGTGGAAAAGTTGGACCAACACAGTTGCAGTGTGGTTCGGTTCCTGAGCATCTAGGTGCCGAATCCGATTGACCAAAGGTAGGAACTGGAGGTCCAGGTCTTGATAGTTGAGTAGCCTTGCTATCAAGAGTGTCTAATCTAGGTTAAAAGTATTTCTCTCGGAGTTAAGACTCTATGATCTAACACAGAACTCCGGGATACTTTACTAGTCAATTTTGCCGGGGTTAACTCTACCAACTGAGGCTCAGGCACCAAGTCCGTGAAACTCAACTGTCGTTTCCCGAGTTACGAAATGGACAAGAAGCTAATGTTACGCCAGATCTTCTACAGCGGTAACAAAACCGACGACGTGGTTCTTGACAATCGCGGTGAATATCGTGGTTACGTTCAATTTCGTGGTGAAGTGAGCAAAGCTTAAGATCTTCCTCAAGTCTGTGGTTACAGTTACTCTCATAGAGATCATCTTCTTCGAACAAGGCACGTACCTCATTTGTGCTTGATGGACGAGGATGAGCAAAAGTAACAGTACGCGATGTAGGGCAAGCAAAACCCGGACACAATGAAAGTTCTGGTCTCGGAGGCGGACGACGGGTCTGAGCGATCTGTGTGATCCTCTCCTGTCGTATTGCCTCAGCCTCCACAGCTTTTATTGTTGGACAAATACGAACAGAAATTAAACGTTGAAACGAGAGCAACAAGTTCCGAATCGTATAGATAACACGCTCGCTTTCTGGCCAAAGTCGGTTGGTACGTTGGAACAAACCTCGCATACACGAAATGTAACTTCGTATAGATTCGCTAGAACCTTGAGTCCGTTTATCGATTTCTTCCCTCAGAGCACGTTGGTAGTCAGGGTCTGCGAAGCTATCCCGAAAAGCTTCTCGAGCTGCTTCCCAACTATGTAAGTCTTTGAGATGTGTCATGAACCATGTCAGAGCAGGGCCACGAAGACAAAAAGAAATAGCAGAGAGAACTTCTTGGTCAGAAGCACCTGTGACTTCTCTCGTTTGGTCAATTCTAAACAGAAATTCTTCCACATCCTCCCCTGATTTACCAGTGAATTGGAGGTGGCAATCTAAGAGAATCCTAAGCATTCGGTTCTGACGACGGGTTTCTGGTTCTGAAATTCGATGGTCTTCCATTGATGGACTGATTACTTGGCGACGCGGAGCATCTCGGTATTCCAAGTCACAATCAGGAATACCTGGACGACCTGAGCTAACCTGTTGACGCTCTGGTGGTTGGTGACGAGCATATACGTCAGAATCTCGTTGATCATACAACAAAATTCTGGTTCTTTGACTACGCGGTGGCTCCACATATTCCAACTCGTATTCAGGATATTCCTGACGTCTTGGAACATATGATTGTGACTTTGGGAGACAACGTGAAAATGCTCCAGAATCTCGTTGATTATCCAACAAAATTCTGTTCTTTTGATGACGAGGAGGTTCCATGTATTCCAAGTCGTCTTTAGGATCAACCTGACGTCTTGGAACATTTGGTGTTGCCTCAGGGAGATGATTAGAGTTGGCACCTATAACCTGACGGTTATCCACCTGTGTTTTGGTCTTCTGCTGACATGGTGGTTCGTAACTATCTAGATCATCATCAGGATCAACCTGACGACTTGGTAGATCACCACGCGAAGGTATACGTGAGTTGACCCTACTACGAAGGACCGGACCTTCATAGTCTCGCAATAGATCATCAAAACGCGGCAATATATTTACTGGTGGTTTCCCTTTTGTAATTTTGGTGCTCTTTAGCCAAGGGTGGATTAGATCCGCCACCTAAAGATCCAAGAAACAAATCTTCAACGTGAGGCATTGATAATGGAAGTTGACTTGTTGGTGTGGTGATACGTTGATCAAGAAGCCGGGGAGGGTCTACCGAATTACTATTATCCCTGGTGTCAACATCATCACCAAATAAATCTCCTATACTTCCCAGAGAAGAAAGAAAAGAACCTGGATGAGATGGGGGACGACTGGAACCACCAGCTGCCTGATCCTCTGGTGATGCTTGTGTTAGAGTAACCACTGGAGCATCATTACTAACCAAAGAATCAACTGCTGGATTTCCTTTCAACTCGGTGGTGGAACTAGTCACGCTTACTGATGTTGAGGGATTGCGCGGTGGCCTACCTCGCCTTTTAACAACTACTGTGCTGTCCGACATGTTGATTGATCGAACAACAACAAGTTGGTCGATGTACAGAGCAATATACAAAAGGTAGTTTAGGAGCTGTCAACACGGCCTGGCTAAAATCACGGATTCCTCAACTGGTTAATAATATCAACAAGCTATTTTACTGAGAAAACCCGAGATAATGAACCAACTGAACAATTTATGCCCTGATCTGTACAAAGCAACGTACGATTGCTGTTTAAACAATTGGTATTTTTATTCCGGATCAACCAAAACGACAAATTCTATACAATTAATTAGTCTTGAGTACAGCCAAGACAACAATTATTTTATCTAACCGAGGGTGTCACGATGGATTAATTTATTTATTATTCCTGAGTTCAGCCACAAACAATAAATAATTCATTTATCCGGTAATAGTATTTTTGAATAAATTGGTTAATTGATTTTATTCCTGAGTGCCAAGAATAAGAATCAATTCAGTTAAACCGAGAGTAGTATCGATAAATTGATTAATTCAATAGTCTTGAGTACGCCAAGATAATAGTCAATTCATCTGACTAAATTATCCACATAAAATTGAATAATCAATCTTATTCCTGAGTACTAAGAACAATAGTCAATCTACCTCAATTAATACACAATAAAGACACGATAGTATAAACGAATTATTTAATTTATTTTAGTCTCTGATTGACCAGTGACTTTAATCAATCCATCACAACTATTACGAGAAAACTTAATTATTTAAATGAATAAAATGATCCGTTCATCCCTGAGTCGGCCAGGAACCAACAATCTATTTTATCTAGACAATTTAACTAATAAATCAACTGATTCAACAATTACTTTACTTTTCGAATGGAAGCCCGGTGATCAATTGACTTTACAATAAATAGACAGTCTAAAATTATTTTAAACAATTTAATTGATGGTATTTGAATGATCTACACTTATTTTATTCAATGACGACTTTAGTATATTATTTAAACAATAACAATTTAAATTATTTTATTTAAACAATATAAATTAAATCCAACACACAATAACAATAGCACTGTTGCTATCCAAACTAATAACTATTTAGACAAAGCAAGATGACGCAATCAGAGCCCGACAACTAACACAAAGGAGAGCCTGAGTGTCGCCTGATTTTAAGATGGACGCGTGATATAGTGAGAGAGAGAAAGAGGGCACGCCCGACAAAGGGCTTCTGACAGAGAAAGGCCCGATGATCTTCTACTCGTAAAACTGATGCAAAAAACCCAAATTATTTTTAAACAATTAATTTACTATAATTGTAAATATTACTTGTATCTTAATTTTTTATTGAACAAACAAATAAAATAATTCCACGGCGATGAGAGTCACCAAGTATATTATTTTATTCGGTCTCGTGAGCATCCACAAGGTCTCTTAGAATTAAACTATTCTACACAATTTGTTAATTCATATTATTACAAATAAAGATTTTAATTTATTAATTAATAAAATAATATAATGAATCCACGGTGACGAGTGTCACCAGGTATATTATTTTATTTGTGGACTTCGTGAGCAACCACAAAGTCACACAAAACCAGTAATCAAAATAAATCTAATTACCTTCTTTTCTTTGTAGCTCAACAATATATAACCCTCAATAAACTAAATTCACCAATTTTTCATACATTAATTATTTAATTAAACACTCTAAAACGCAGTTAGTAGTTATACAGGGCCGGTTCTGGAGCAGCGGTGAGGGGTAAAGGAGGCAGGGGTCAGGATGGGGGAGTCAGATCGGTGGTGTGAAGCGATATCGGGGGTGACAGATCGGAGGTGTGAAATGAAAGAGGTAAATCAGATCGGAGGTGTGAAGCGATATCGTAGTCTGACACATCGGGATCGGGGTTGACAGATCGGAGGTGTGAAATGAAAGAGGTCTGACACCATATATCGGAGGTGTTGAAAGATATCGTAGTCTGCCACCATGTATCGGGGTTTTAGATCGAGTCAAATTGACCTTCAATTGAACAAATTTTATTGAAGTGTGAGANTATGTAACCTTATAAAGTTGTATATAATTATATATAGAAAGTTTAGAAATTCTTTAAATTTTTATAAAATTATATAAAATTTTATAAAATTTTATACAGTTATATGTGAATATATAAAGGTATATAAAGATATATATAAATTTCGTTCCTCGGGTAAACATAAAATGTTAAAAATGAGTCAAGACGCTTCAGACAAATATGCAAGTAATATATTTTAGTCTATTGTAACACCTTTGGAAAAATTGGTAAATCAAAGAACAACAACAAGTGATATGAAAAGTAAAGAATGAACTTGAAAATGATAGAATGTATGGAATTAGTTAGTTCTAATTAAGACACAATATTTTCGTAAAACAGTTCAGGATTGCTTCTTTATTTTGATAAGACAAATTGTATGATATTTAGGTATACGTTGATTGATGTTATCAGATTGTCAAAGCGAGCAGCGATTGTCACCGTAGGTCGAGGTAAACTAACTTCCTTTTTGATTTTAGTTTTAGAATAAGGATAGGTTTAGAGAGAGAGATTTTAGACGAGAAGGAGAGACGATACAAGGTTTCTATAGTTTCAGTTTTCTCTTCCAAGGTCATTTAAGTATTTTGTAGTGACGCTCAAAAAACTACCCTTCGCAGCTTAGAGACGTCACGTTGGTTCATTGTCTCGAGCCAACCAAGGTAGGTGGCCAGCCTAGCCTGAGTCGGGTCTGTTGATGTGCAAACCTTCAGGTCGAAAGAATGCTTGTAGATTCAGTCAGAAAAAAAACTGAATCTTATGACAATGACCATTTGCTTATACAATGTTTAAGGTCGTGGAAGAAATACTGTGCGTATCTCGTTCCTACGGAACAAATAATGTTGTAAAAGAAGAACGAGCAAAAGGAAGAAGATGATCATGATAATGATTTTTTTTTATGAATCGTTTGATGAGTTCAATGAGAATTCTGTGAGAAAGTTACTTGATCAAACATCTCCTCTACTAGATACGTCTTTTTCAAAAAATAATGAAAAATATATGAAAAAAGTCGATGTCAGTAAGACTCGAGCAACAGGATTTCTAGTACGAAAACGTGATAATATTCTCATGTTTAGAAATTTAAATATTAAATTTAGAAATAACAAAATTTCATTAAAATTAGCAAATTAACAAATGCTCAGTATAGATATTCCAAAACTGATTGTGTGCTGAGAAAAGAAGCAACTGCCAAGTATGAAAAATATATTTTACCAGATTATTTTTGTAGATTCATGAAATCTACAACAAAAACTGGTACATCCATACCTCGTTATAAGGTTACAAACAAAAGTAACAAATTTGATTACGTTCATTGGGATCATCCGAATGAATTTATTGATCGTCTTTGCTTAATATTAACTTTCCAAGCAACTGGTCATCCAAACCATAATTTCCATAATTGAAGAACTGAGAGAAGCTGGCATTATCTATTAATTTACATGTATATGAGCTCAGTTTCTTATCAGCTGTCAAGATGAGTATAGATATTTTCGGATGACAATCAAGAAATAAAAATTCATTACAGAGTGTTCGAGGTCCTCCAAGTGATGGTTTCAAACGAACATCAGATGGACATTATGATATGAATAATAAACGATTGTGGAATGTTGCAGATTCGTTGGAA
Source organism: Aphidius ervi (assembly GCA_015776835.1). NCBI lineage: Eukaryota > Metazoa > Arthropoda > Insecta > Hymenoptera > Braconidae > Aphidius > Aphidius ervi. The sequence goes on from MKYW01000583.1 coordinate 13,347, forward strand.
TCGAAAGATGCAACATCTGTTGACATTACGAAGACAATTATAAAAAAAGAAACACGAACTTTATATCGATTGAATGAATCTCTGCGGGATGATGTTGATGATACTAATATAATAGCCAATTCACTTCAGTCTCAATTTCAAGAATTCATTGAGAATTATCGTCTTGAATTTAAAACAGCACGAAGTCTTTCACTTCAAAATATAGAATCCATTAAGACATTGGAGTCCAGATTATCTTCATCGAATAGAGTCTTTGAGAATTTCAAACTGAATTTTGAAAAATAACTCAACACATTAAGCACTACGAATTATTAAGAATTATTAAAGAATTAATAATTATTAAGAAATAAGAAACTTGGAAATTCAAATAATAAAAAAACTGACAATCTTGGATAATCATCTCAGGATACTTGAAAATCGTTTAAATGGATTATAAAAGAGAAGAGGTTGCTCATGAGCTACACAGACCTATCAGGGGAAATTATACTCATCGTCATGTTGACATTGGAGGATTGGATGAAACTTAACAAGCAGATCTAGTTGAGATGCAAGCTTAAACATCTGTTAATCGAAACTATAAATTTGCTCACAATTATTGATGTATTTTCAAAATTTGCATGGGCTATACCAATGTAATCAAAAACTGGTAAAGATATTACAGCAGCAATAAAATCTGTACTTAATTAAGGACGTATTTCAAAAAATTCACATGTTGATCAAGGAAAAGAATTTAACAACAAGGAATTTGAAGCTCTTGTGCAAAAACACAAAATAATACTCAACATACAGCAATCTCAAAGCATCTATTGTTAAACGTTTCAATAGAACGCTGAAAAATAAAATGTGGGAAAAATTCACTTATCAGGGATCCTACAAGTGGTTAGAAATTTTACCGAGTCTGTTTAAAAATTATAATAACTCAAAACACGGAACAATAAAAATGAAACTAATAGATATAAATGAAACAAATGAAAAGCAACTATTAAAAAATGTTTATAAAAGTTTTAAAGTAAATCGACAAATCATAAATAAATTCAAAGTTGGTGATAAAGTTCAAATTAGTAAATACAAAAATGTTCTTGAGAAAGGATAAACAGAGACTGTGGAAATTTGGTTGTTATATATAATTTTTAGCACCATATCTATTTTCCCACCTAGTAACCATTTTAACATCTTTCTGTTTTCTTACATTTTCAATACACTTTCCATATACGGCATTATTTAGAAGTTTATAGTAATCTTTTGCGAATTGCCTCTTGTCTTTTTTTGGTATTCAAATCTATGTATTTTTTCTATTAAAGCGACTGTTTAAATTTGAGAACTCGATGAATTTTTGATAATTTCATACCGAGTTTTAAATATTGCTTAAGGTTTTTATAATGGATGATGTATTTTTCTTTTGAATAAAAAGTCGTCATGAGTTTGCATTACTTAAAATTAGGTAGTACTTTGTGTTCTGAACACAATGGAAGATCTTTATGTGAATCATATAATTCTTCAGGATATTCTAAATCAACTTCATAAATATAGCCTGTTGTAGAATCTTTAGGTGTTGATAAAATCTGTTTTACCGACCATTTGCCATTGTCCCATTCGAAGCCACTGTATGAAAGATGCTGTGACATTGCAAATCTATTCAAATTATTTACATCAAGGTACATGAGAAATAAATCCTCTTTGGTTAAATTATATTCATCACCCATGTATTGATTGTTAACTTTTGCATATCTGTTGGAACATACAGCTACTTCACCACGTACCCGAGTGGAAATTGAGATCAAGTCTCGATCAAGACTTGATCAGGCAACATTGATTTCAAATCCATTCTTGATCAAGATGCTTGATCAAATCTTGATCAAGAACGTAACGCTAAACGTGATCAATATTTGATCAAGTATTTTGATCAAAACTTGATCAAGATATTTCATCAAAACTTGATCAAAAAATTGAAAAAAAAAAAAATTATTTACAAATTATTATTTTTTTTATTATTGTATTATTAAGTGTGATGTCATAGAGAAGAGTTAGATAATTATCGGGCGCGGAAGTTTTTTTTTTTTTTCTAAAACACGGTAACCGGGAATCGAACCGACGAAATATAGATTGACGTAGTATCGGGTACGCTTTAGACCGCTCGGCCACGGAGGGATACGATGTACCGTGTGATTTTTTGAAGCTTATATATTTAGACCAGTCTTGAGACATTATTAGGCCACGTTTGGCATTTTTTTCTCAGTAAAAAAACTTTTATCAATGTTTAAAAAAAAAAATCGTAATAATGAACATAATATATAATAAATTAAAAAGTTAATGTTTTCTTGATC
>MKYW01000585.1:3555-14516 GCA_015776835.1 Aphidius ervi
AGCTGTTTCTTGTAGTGGCAGTACTGGCACATGACATTATTCTTCTTTTGGTTTCAATTATTGGAAGAATAACCTGAATGACAGTTCAATGTTCATATCAAACTGAAATAAATAGAAAATAGACTTGTTGTACTTGCTTTTTATTGTCACATAGGTCGTACTAGACATCGTAAAGTCTGGGATATTACATAGAGAATTTTATCACTTTTGTCGTTGTTTCTGTTTCTAGTTTTTTGCCAGTATTACAGGGCGAAATTGCAGAGCGAAAAAAAAATTTTTATTAAAGGAATGCACCCTTTGTACAACCTATGTGACAATTACAAGCAATTACAACAAGTGAATTTTCTTTTTGTTTCAGTTTCACATAAATTCGTGAAATTACATATTATGTTGACATATTGCTTTTAGGCACCAAATATGTGTACAATGGTATGTATGATACTGTATGATACAGTGTATGATACTGCTGTATGATACACCGGTATCATACCTACCCAACACTGCCTACGGGTGCTGAGGATGTTTTCATTAGTGGTCTTCGATATTAAACAAAAGTACTCGGTATAAAATAAGTCGAATAGTTTCGTGGAAATACCGGGTACTCGGTATATCGGCTCAAAAAACTACCAGTATATCGACTATCAAGTACCAAGTACTTTTTTTTTTATTTTTTTTATCCACACTAAACTAAATAGAATTTAACTAATATTTTTTGCTGAATAAAACAAAATGTTGTAAGATATTCTTTCAACTTTTTATGATTTATTAGTCAGTTCAAAAATTGCATGTAATAATTAATTATAATTAACAATATTGATTATAATACATGCAATGAAAATAAAATTAATACATATATTAAAAGTCAAGTCAAACATAGATAATTTTAAATTCTTTGATAATAATTAATTTCTATTATATTGAATAAATATTAAATATATCAATATTATATAAAACTTGTTAAATAATAATTTTAATATTGCATAAAAATTCAATAAATTAATATCAAATTGAATAAAGCTAGTTTTATATGTGGCGACGTAAAATCTTTAAAAATGGCACGCGTAGTTTATTTGAAATGGCATCATTATAAAAAAAAACCGAAAAAAAAAAATTATCTAAGTTCACTTTGGGGTCACCACTGGTCAAAGTACTCGTGTCCGATATTGGCCGAAAAAATACCGAGTACCGGTATATCGGGGGAAAAAAATACCGAATAGTTTGGTACTCGGTATACCGAGTAGATACTCGTGTCTCCGGTATATCGCTCAATATCGAAGACCACTAGTTCTCATCATCAGTGGCAATGAAAAGCCCTAAATTGTATAAAATTTGCCCTGTGAGTACGGGTAGGGATGTGCGATATCACCAATATCGATATTATCGGATATCGCGATATTAAAATCCGATATCGTTATCGAACCGATATTTTGGCGAAGTAATATCGGATATTCGATAATATCGAGGTAAATTGATTTTACCAACTGTTAACAAAAAAAATGGTCCGTCCATTTTTAAATTCAAAATTGATTACTAATAATTATAGGAACTATTGGAATTGAATCGTAATAGTTAATTAATAAATAATACGTATACTTGGTTTTTAATGAAATAACTCGGATATTGCTATTACTTATTATTGAATTATTCATTTTACATTTAATCATTGCAGATAAATTGGCGTATTTATAACAAATTATGGAAAAATTATAATAAAATTTTTAACAATGTAATTTTTTTTATTAATTATAGTACCAGAAAAGAATAATCAGACTTTCTATTTATTAATAATATTTTATTATACAATACTCAGAAAATATAATAATGAAAATGTGTAATTATTAATCAACATTTTATTGAAACATGACTATGCAATAATAAATACACAATTCCTCATTTTTTTACTACTGATTATAGTTTCCAATGATTTTGTTATTAATAATTATTAATTATCAATTGTCAACTGTCAATTTAAAACTCATAAGTCCACACTCATAAATTCACAGCTAATTAAATTAATACGTTTGAATATTCTTTGATGTTTGATTGGCTGTGGCCATTCAAGCCGCCATTAAAATTTGTTGGTAAGTAGTTTTTCAGTCAGTATATCAACCGATATTTTCGTGACGATATTCCGAAAGTGATATCGAATATCCGATATTTGACGCCTACCCATATCGAATAAATATATCGTCGATATCGGGTAAAAATATCGGGTCCTCCGATATATCGTCTGATATCGCACATCTCTAACGACCGCACTCCTGGGTGGGTTTGTTTTCTACTTAAACAGACTTGCAAGCAATTTTAAATTATACCTTTATTTCCTTTTTGGATTCATTCGAATTTTATTTAGAAATAAGTTATTAAAATATAAAACTCCTATAAATTGGGTTTTTGTGAGTTGAATTTGACTGAATTTTACTATCTTGTTTTTGGTGGGCGGATATGAAAATGGCAGCCATATATTCATATATATAGACTGATACAGACGTGTGTGTAAAAAAGCAAGCTTGACACAGCACGACAGTCAGCACAACTTGCCTTGGTCCTTCGTGGCTTCGTCAACCAGTTTACATACATTATATATTTAGTTTTGATGTGTGCGTCTGACGTTTGTGTTCAAGCGAGTAATCGAGTATTTAGTTTTGTCAAGTTGACGATTGACTTAATGCCAACTGGTATCATTGTGACACGTAAAAACGCTTTTATACAAAATTAAACAAACAGTGCCTATAAAATCTAATATTTGTGATTTTATTAATTTTCTATAAAGCTGTTAGTTACGAATAAAAACGAAATAAATAAATCGAAATAACTGAGGTTTGATAAATTGCAGCAATGACGCAGCTACTACCTATAAGGTTTCAGGAACATCTTCAGGTAAGTGACCTCCATTTTTTGTACTTTATAATTTTTCCTTAATTAATAACGGTTGCTCTACTAATATAACTAATTTCGGCATATAAATAAAATAAAGTGAGCGATAAGGTGATTTACGGAATAGAAGAGACTCACTGAGTGTCACGGGCCGTAGGAGGGGAGTATATCCTACAGAGAAAGATCGAGTTTCATTATGAGTGCCCAGCAGAAAGTTCTCTGATACCTTTTGTGTTTTTATAAATTGTTGAAAAAAGCGTTCTCAAAATCTTGTTACATTCATCCGAGCACGAGCATTATTAGTGTTATAACTAGTTATATGTTGAAATTCGAAAAAAATATCCTTGATTAAAGACTTGGGTATTTTTCCATACGCCCCCTTTATCTTCCTCCTTGTTAAAATATTGATAATATTTTGGTAGTTCTGTCACAATTTTCAGAATATAATGATCGAATTATGATTTCTTTTAGCTCACTGCTGTGGGAATAAATGCCAACAATGTCAGCTTTAATACCCTTACAATGGAGTCTGATAAATTCATTTGTGTACGTGAAAAAGTTGGTGATACATCGCAAGTTGTTATTATTGATATGAATGACTCGGGAAATCCGATAAGACGGCCAATATCTGCTGATTCAGCAATAATGAATCCAGCAAGTAAAGTTATCGCCTTAAAAGCACAAAAAACACTTCAAATATTCAATATCGAAATGAAATCGAAGATGAAAGCGCACACGATGACTGAGGATGTTGTTTTTTGGAAATGGATATCACTAAATACACTAGCACTTGTAACTGAACAATCAGTTTATCATTGGTCAATGGCAGGTGATTCAACACCAACGAAAATGTTTGATCGTCATGCATCTCTCAATGGCTGTCAAATAATAAATTATCGAACTGATTTAAAACAAACATGGCTTTTGTTAATTGGTATTTCAGCCCAGCATAATCGTGTTGTTGGAGCAATGCATCTATATTCAGTTGAGCGTAATTGTTCTCAGCAAATCGAGGGTCATGCTGCATCATTTGCTCAATTTAAAATGGAAGGTAATGCCGAGCCGAGTAATTTATTTTGTTTTGCCGCTAGAACTGTCCAAAGTGCTAAGCTTCATATAATCGAAGTTGGTCAACCACCAGCGGGTAATGCACCATTCCAAAAAAAAGCTGTTGATGTTTTTTTTCCACCTGAAGCTGGCAATGACTTTCCTGTTGCCATGCAAGTTAGTTCTAAATACGATGTTATCTATCTCATAACTAAATATGGTTATATTCATATGTATGACATTGAATCAGCCACTTGCATATATATGAACCGTATTTCTGGAGAAACAATATTTGTAACAGCACCACATGAAGCATCTGGTGGTATCATTGGAGTTAATCGCAAGGGTCACGTTCTTTCTGTGTCTGTTGAAGAAGAAAATATAATTCCTTATATCAATGGAGTCTTACAAAATCCGGAACTTGCACTACGAATGGCTGTAAGAAATAATTTGTCAGGAGCTGAAGATCTTTTTGTCAGAAAATTTAATATGCTTTTCCAAAATGGTCAGTATGCAGAAGCAGCTAAAGTTGCTGCAAATGCACCAAAAGGTATTTTACGTACTCCAGCAACAATTCAACGTTTTCAACAGGTACCAGCAACCCAAGGCCAAACATCTCCACTTCTTCAGTATTTTGGTATCTTACTGGATCAAGGACAATTAAATAAATATGAATCATTAGAGTTGTGCCGCCCAGTCCTCGTCCAAGGTCACAAGCAACTTCTAGAAAAATGGCTAAAAGAAGACAAGCTTGAATGTAGCGAAGAACTCGGTGATTTAGTGAAACAAGCTGATCCAACTCTTGCTTTGAGTGTTTATCTTCGAGCTAATGTTCCCAACAAAGTGATACAGTGTTTTGCCGAGACTGGTCAATTTCAAAAAATTGTCCTTTATGCAAAAAAAGTATCGTATACACCAGATTATATATTTCTTTTAAGAAATGTCATGAGAATAAATCCAGATCAAGGTGTTGCATTTTCACAAATGCTCGTTCAAGATGAAGAGCCCCTTGCTGATATTAATCAAATTGTTGATATATTTATGGAGCAGAACATGGTGCAACAGTGTACAGCCTTTTTACTCGATGCCCTTAAAAATAATCGTTCAACTGAAGGAGTTTTACAAACTCGTCTTCTTGAAATAAATTTGGTATCTGCGCCTCAAGTTGCTGATGCAATTCTTGGTAATCAGATGTTTACACATTATGATCGTGCCCATGTTGCACAACTTTGTGAAAAAGCTGGATTATTGCAACGTGCTTTGGAACACTACACTGATTTATATGACATAAAACGAGCTGTCGTTCATACCCATCTATTGTCTTCTGACTGGCTAGTTGGATTTTTTGGTACTTTATCAGTGGAAGACTCACTCGAGTGTTTGAAAGCTATGCTTACAGCAAATATTAGACAAAATCTTCAAATTTGTGTGCAAATTGCGACAAAATATCACGAACAATTGACAACAAAAGCCCTTATTGATCTTTTTGAAAGCTTTAAATCGTATGAGGGACTTTTTTATTTTCTTGGATCAATTGTTAATTTCAGCCAAGATCAAGAAGTACACTTTAAATATATTCAAGCTGCTTGTAAAATTGGACAAATTAAGGAAGTTGAGCGCATATGTCGTGAGAGTAATTGCTACAACGCCGAGCGAGTCAAAAATTTTTTGAAAGAAGCCAAACTTTCAGATCAATTACCACTTATTATCGTTTGCGATCGCTTTGATTTTGTTCATGATCTCGTGCTTTATTTATACCGCAATAATTTGCAAAAATATATTGAAATTTACGTACAAAAGGTATGTCTATCGCTTTGATATACATTTTATTAATATATTTCACTGTATCTTGTTTTTTTTTTAAATTCTTTCAGGTAAATCCATCTCGTCTACCAGTTGTAATTGGTGGTCTTTTAGATGTTGATTGCTCTGAAGATATTATCAAAAATTTGATCTTAGTAGTAAGAGGACAATTTTCCACTGATGAATTGGTTGAAGAAGTTGAAAAACGTAATCGTCTTAAGCTACTTTTACCATGGTTGGAATCACGAGTTCATGAGGGTTGTATTGAACCGGCCACTCACAATGCTCTTGCCAAAATCTACATTGACAGTAACAACAATCCCGAACGATTTCTTAAAGAAAATCAATTTTACGACAGTCGAGTCGTTGGTAAATACTGCGAAAAACGTGATCCACACTTGGCATGCATCGCTTACGAACGTGGCCAGTGTGATCGTGAACTGATAAGTGTTTGTAATGAAAACAGTCTTTTCAAGAGTGAAGCCAGATATTTGGTAAGACGGAGAGATCCCGATCTTTGGGCTGAAGTTTTGCTCGAAAGTAATCCTTACAAAAGACCATTGATTGATCAGGTAGTTCAAACTGCTTTATCTGAGACCCAGGATCCTGAAGACATATCAGTTACTGTTAAAGCATTTATGACTGCTGATTTGCCAAACGAATTGATCGAGTTGTTAGAAAAAATTGTTCTTGACAGCAGTGTTTTCAGTGATCATCGCAATCTTCAGAATCTCTTAATTCTGACAGCTATTAAAGCAGATCGTACCCGCGTCATGGAATACATTAATCGTTTGGATAACTATGATGCTCCAGATATTGCTAATATTGCAATAAATAACGAGCTTTTCGAAGAAGCTTTTGCAATCTTTAAAAAATTTGATGTCAACACATCAGCGATTCAGGTTCTTATTGAACAAGTAAAAAATCTTGATCGTGCTTATGAGTTTGCTGAGAGGTGTAATGAACCCGCAGTGTGGTCACAACTTGCTGGAGCCCAGTTGCAACAAGGACTGGTTAAAGAATCAATTGATAGTTTCATCAAAGCTGATGATCCATCAGCCTACGTAAATGTTGTTGAAACAGCGCGTCGTACATCACAATGGGAAGACCTTGTACGTTATTTACAAATGGCAAGAAAAAAAGCACGAGAATCGTTCATCGAAAGCGAACTGATCTATGCATATGCCCGAACAAATCGACTCGCTGATTTAGAGGAATTTATATCAGGGCCAAATCACGCTGACATCCAAAAAATTGGAGATCGCTGCTTTGATGACAGGATGTATGAGCCTGCAAAGCTACTCTATAACAATGTTTCAAATTTTGCAAGATTAGCAATAACTCTGGTACATCTGAAAGAATTTCAAGGAGCTGTTGATTCTGCGAGAAAAGCTAACTCCACCAGAACATGGAAAGAGGTTTGCTTTGCTTGTGTTGATAGTGGTGAATTTCGACTTGCCCAAATGTGTGGGTTACATATTGTCGTTCACGCCGATGAACTTGAAGATTTGATAAATTATTATCAAGATCGTGGTCATTTTGAAGAACTAATTAATCTTTTAGAGGCCGCTCTTGGTCTTGAACGAGCTCATATGGGTATGTTTACCGAGCTTGCAATTCTTTACAGCAAATATAAACCTCAGCGAATGCGTGAACATCTTGAGCTTTTTTGGTCGCGTGTTAATATTCCAAAAGTATTGCGTGCTGCTGAACAAGCACATCTTTGGGCCGAGCTTGTTTTTCTTTATGATAAATATGAAGAATATGATAATGCAGTACTTGCCATGATGCAACATCCGACAGAGGCATGGCGAGAAGGACACTTTAAAGACGTTATTACCAAAGTTGCCAATGTTGAATTATATTACAAGGCGATTCAATTTTATGTTGACTACAAACCACTTTTATTAAATGATATTCTTTTGGTATTGTCACCTCGGATGGATCATACGAGATCGGTTGCATATTTCACAAAAACCGAGCATCTTCAACTTGTCAAGCCTTATCTAAGATCCGTACAATCACTAAACAACAAAGCTATAAATGAGGCACTTAATGGTTTACTCATTGATGAAGAAGATTATCAGGGTTTGAGGACGTCAATTGATGCATTTGATAATTTTGACAATATTGCACTTGCTCAACAGCTCGAGAAACACGAGCTCATTGAGTTTAGAAGAATTGCAGCTTATTTGTACAAAGGCAACAACAGATGGAAACAGTCCGTTGAGCTATGTAAAAAAGACAGATTGTTCCGGTAAATTATTATTATTTTAACTTTTTAATAATATTATTATTTTTATTTTATTTCCTAAATTTTTTCTTCTTTTTTTTTAGTGACGCTATGGAATACGCTGCGGAATCAAAAAGTGCTGAAGTTGCAGAAGAACTTTTGGAGTGGTTTCTCGAGCGAGGTTCCAAGGATTGCTTTGCAGCATGCTTATTTTATTGCTATGATCTTTTACATCCTGATGTGATACTTGAGCTTGCATGGCGACACCAAATTCTACACTTTGCCATGCCCTATCTTATACAAGTTATGCGCGAATATATCACCAAGGTAAATTAACGTCATAATTATCCAATCAAAAATTATTACTTATTGTTGTTTTCGACAGGTCGACAAACTTGAGGAGTCTGAAAGCAGGCGTGTTGAAGAAACTGACCATCAAGAGCACAAACCGATTATTATGCCAGAACCACAACTGATGTTGACGGCTGGACCAGGCATGATGGCGCCAGGATATGCCCCACAAGCAGTCTATGGCAATACTCCACCAGGTGTTTATACATCACCAGCTGCAGTCTACCAGGGATACAGTATATAAAGTGTTGTCAACAATAATATATTTCACTGCATCGATGAATATTCTCATAGGTTGAATGGACTGGATTGATGATTGCGTGACGTGTATCTATATAATATTTGTTAACTCTTAAGTAATCAGGAGTAACAGAAATAAAGTTATAAAAAAAATTTAAAAAAGAACATCAAATATAATGTAAGCAAATAATATACATAATACAAGTTAAAAAAAACATTAAAGATTGTTGAATCTCTGGTGATATTCCCATGCAAAACGGTTTTCGTCTGAGAATTATTGACTTGCGTAATTTTCCGTTGAAAATTACATGCTCTATGAAAAATATAAAATTATATTCTATATTAAAATTACCAATAATAAAACATATAGAGGTATACAATTACATAAGACAAAAAAAAATTGAAAAATTGTAATTTAATAATTAATTTTAGTTAAGTAATGTTAATCATTTATGCGTATCTATCATCTAATTGCTGCTTGGAATGACATTCATCTGCCTATTAACTGGTGTTGAACATATATTTGTTTGTTGAAATATTCAATATGTATATTTATGGATTAGCTAAAACAAAATAGTTTGAATGAAAACTGTGGAAACTGAAGTGTGATGATACAGTTAATGTCATCATAGTTTTTATTACAATAAGATTTTCTTTTTTTTCGGTAAATGAAAGAAAAAAAAACTAGAATATCATGTTTTAATCGAAAAAAAATAGTATTGTAATAATGAATCAGTTAATAATATTAAAATTATCAGAAAATATGGATGAATTGAGTAACATTTTTTTCTTGTACACTTACAGGAACTGTTATTGTTTATATGTTTGAAGTAGGTGTTTTTAAATGTATACAATTTCTTTTTCTTCAATTTATTAACTTTATTATTATTCATTACAAGTTAAAAATTTATATGTTATACTTTGTTTAGTTAAGTTAACAATCTTTGAAATAATAAAAATGTATTTGAATTTGCCTTATAATTAATAATAAAAATAATTTATGGCAATTAAAAACATGTCGACTTCATAAAAGTATTGTGAGACAATCCGATTATGATTTCAAGAGTTTACAATTAATATACAAAATTAGAAACTAATCGATTAATAAATCTGTAGAACAATAAAATCTAGTAGTATGTTGATGTCTCATAGTTCTGGTAGATGATTGGCTTTATACTTTCTAACAGACCGTTCTGCAGATCTGAGGCAAAGTTCTTTGCCAAAAAATTCAAGTGTTGCTTGAATAACATGAATTTTCACCACGATGATTTGTTTTAAAAGTGCTATCCAGAAAAAATGAATAATTTTTATAACAAAAATGGTTTAATATTAAATAAAATTGTTATAGTTACTCCGTATGATATTGTCTTTTCCGATGACTTGAAATGTATTTCGGGTGTCTTGTAGGACGATTCCTTCTATTCCGATTAAACTTGGACACTTTGAGCGTATTACGATAATTTTCGCTCCATGAAGATCAGATTTCATTAGACGCTGGCCAACCGTTTCCCAATTAATATGTTCGGGACTTTGAGGTAGAGCTAGAAAACTTTTGCCACCAATAGCTTGCTGAATATACTCCAGCCATAAATTATTCAATAACAAAACATCTTTATACTTCAGATCTTTTTTGCAACGAGTCTTCTTTAATTCTAGTAGCTTTCTTTGTTTTATACTCAGATATTTACTTTTTTTTGGTTTTTTTATCACCACGTTTGATTTAATTTTGTCCAAAATGAATGTCTGAAACAATTATTCATTAAAAAAAAATTGTACGTAGGCTCATTAGACAATCATCGATATTAATGATGACTTATTTTTATTAATTTGGTAAAACTAATATTAAACGATATACAATAGAACAAAATTTGTGACATCACGGACACGCAACGTAAATATATTATAACCCGGCAGGTCTCATGGCGCAGAAAAGTAAATTGAGACCATACCGGTTTTCTTGATATGATGGTTAAAATAGACCAAAGCACACATACTCTATTTGTTGTATTATGGTCTAACTTATGAGAGATTTCAATCATTCATACCTTGTTAAGTTCTTCTGATATTCCATTGACGTCAGAACCTGGTAGATAATTTTTTAACAATTCCAACACATTGTCTCGCGTTTTAAATGAATTTACTTGCGTGAAAATATCATTGAACAATGATTCACGAAGTTTTTCTGTAAATAATAATAATAATAATAATAATAATATGCGTTATTTTATTATTGATTGAAAAAATGTAGTACTAACCTGTAATAACATTTGTCATTGATATATCTATTGTTATAACGACACGAGTCTAAAGTCAAGTCAAGACTCAAGTGTCAACTCAACTGCAACCACTGAAATATAATAAAACTGGAAGCTGAACTTCGTGTCGCCGAGAGAGAAACTCAATGGTTGGG
>MKYW01000587.1:3633-14077 GCA_015776835.1 Aphidius ervi
TTCATATCACCATGATCATCATCGTGGATATATGCTCATTTTTGTTAGATGAGCAACATATGAGAGCTGCTCCAGGAACAAATCCATGTCTTCCACCATCAATCTTCATTCTTCCACTAGAATCACTCCTAATTGAACAACATTGACTGTCAACATTATTCCATTCAAATGATTCGTGAGATCCACGTTGAAATATAAATTATCTACCTTTTAAAATATAAATCTATATACTAAAAGGTAGATAATTTTTCAAAATAATAATTAAAAAAAGGAAAAATCTTTCTTGTTATATTTAAGATGCTTATTCCAACTGAATGCGATGAACACAGTAATGAGAATTGAAAATCATAATCAAAATTATAAACATAACGTAATGTTGAACTGTACAAAACAATTGAATCAATGAAAAAAAAAATTTGTGAGCCATCTAGACTTGCGGAATATGTGTAAACATCTTCGGCGTGTTGCTGTCAACCAGCTGGATTTCGGAGGTTGTTAAGCCAACGCAAGCTACTATGATCAGTAATCACAGTGAATGCATAGCCTTCCGGATAACAGCGGAATTTCCGGATCGACCACATTACCACCAAGCACTCCTGCTCTGTTTCTGTATCAGTCAGGAATATCCTTTTTGGTCAACCTGATTAATTGCTCTGCCACCGAAGCTGTTTGGTGTTCGACGGTGCTGAATAGTCTATCAACACCGGTTTTCTCTGGATCAACCTGGAAACAGTGGGGCTTCACCAAGAAGCCCAAGTATTGAACTTCAAAACAACAGAAATCACTTTTATCGCGATTGATTGTAGGATTAGCGTTTTTCAAATCAGGTAACCGATGTGACCGATTATTTTTCACGTGAAGACCACGTAAAAATAAAAAAAAATAAAAAAAGAAAAGAAGAAACTAAAAAACTACGTGGTTATCCCGTGAAAATAAATCAAAACATTTTTGTTTTGTAATTTGATTTATTTTCACGTGGTTACCCCGTCAAAGTTGTCCTCAGACATTTACATTTATTTAAAAAAATTGCATTAATTTTAATTGTTAAACAAATGAATAAAATACCAAGGAAAAGCAGTAGTTGAGGAAAAGATGTTGCTAAGGAATTAATGTTGCTTACCACATAATTTTTTTAGCTACATTAATTCCTTAGCTCCATCTTTTCCTTAGCTACTGCTTTTCCTTGATATTTTACATATTTATTTGCCGAATAAAATTATTAAAATTTATTCTAATAGATAAAAATCCCGAGGACAAGCAGTAGCCAAGGAAAAGACGTAGCTAAGAAAAAGATGTGGCTAAGAAATTACAGTTGCCAAAAAAATTATGTTTCTGGCAACATTAATTCTTTAGCTACATCTGTTCCTTAGCTACTGCTTTTCCTTGGCCGTTTTTATTTATATTATGAATGAAATATGTGTAAATTTATTTTTTAACAATGAAAATGTCCAAGGAAAAGCAGTAGCTAAGGAAAAGATGTAGCTAAGGAATTAATGTTGCCGAAAAATTACGTTTCGAGGAAATAATATCTTGGCTACATTAATTCCTTAGCTACATCTTTTCTTTAGCTACTGCTTTTCCTTGGACCTTTCTATTTTTGAAAGATAAAATGACATATATTTTATTTATCAAATAAATAAAAATGGCCAAGGAAAATCAGTAGCTAAGGAAAAGATGTAGCTAAGGAATTAATGTTGCCAAGAAATTATGTTTCAAGGAAATAATATCTTGGCAACATTAATTCCTCAGCTACATCTTTTCCTTAGCTACTGCTTTTCCTTGGTCCTTTGTATTTTTAAAAAATAAAATGACATGTATTTTATTTATTTAATAAATAAAAATGGCCAAGGAAAAGCAGTAACTAAGGAAAAGATGTAGCTAAGGAATTGATGTTGCCAAGAAATTATGTTTCAAGGAAATAATATCTTGGCAACATTAATTCCTTAGCTACATTTTTTCCTTAGCTACTGCTTTTCCGTGGACCTGTTTATTTTTGAAAAATAAAATGACATGTATTTTATTTATCAAATAAATAAAAATGGCCGAGGAAAAGCAGTAGCTAAGAAAAACATGTAGTTAAGGAATTAATGTTGCCAAGAAATTATGTTTCAAGGAAATAATATCTTGGCAACATTAATTCTTTAGCTACATCTTTTTTTTAGTTACTGCTTTTCCTTGGACCTTTTTATTTTTGAAAAATATAATGACATGTATTTTATTTATTAAATAAATAAAAATGTCCAAGGAAAAGCAGTAGCTAAAGAGAAGATGTAGGTAAGGAATTAATGTAGCTAAAAAAATTATGTGGTAAGCATCATTAATTCCTCAGCAACATCTTTTCCTTAACTACTGCTTTTCCTTGGTATTTTATTCATTTGTTTAACAATTAAAATTAATGCAATTTTTTCAAATAAATTTAAATGTCTGAGGACAAACATGACAGGGTAACCACGTGAAAATAAATCAAATTACAGAACAAAAATGTTTTGATTTATTTTCACGGGATAACCACGTAGTTTCCGAGTCCCTCCTTTTTTTGTTTATTTTTTTTCATTTTCATGATTTAATTTCAGGGGATAACCACGTAGTTTTTGAGTTTCTCCTTTCCTTTGTTTATTTTTTTTTATCTTCACGTGGTATTCACGTAAAAATTAATCGGTCATAATTATGGGAACTAAATTTCAAACACGTACAGCTTGTATAAATGGTCTTGTGCGTTAGGTCTTAGGTTTAGTAGTTAGGTAGTTGTAGGTTCGAACCCGGTTAGGAAAAAATTCTTGTAAAATAATAAGTCATCCTGGAATATACACAGATATAGACATCAATATGAATTACCATCTTGTTGAATTTTTTTTTTCCTCGTTTTTTAATTCAACGTGACACGTAGAAATTTTCACGGGATACCACATAAAAGTTACTTAAATTTCAAGAAAAAACAACGGAATAAAGTCGAATAATCAACGGTGCATCCCGTGAAAGTCACTTCGTTTATAGGGTCAAAACAAAATTTATTTTTTAATTTAACGTGACACGTGGAAATTTCCACGGGATACCCCGTGAAAACTACGACATTGTACTCAAGAAATAAAATTATCTTTTCAATGTACTATCCCGTGAATTCTTCGTTGTTTCTCTGTTAAGTTTACATACTATCACGAGAATATTAAGTGGTAGACGTTAGAGCGCTTTCTGGCGGTGTTACCCCGTGATTATAAAGTTATTTTTAATAATATTTTACGTTTTAATTCTCTCAGTGTAGAAGAAGGTAGATCAGGTGAGTCGTGAGGCATGTAAACAGAAGTTACTATCACAGTTCCACCTTCTCCCGATCCGATAACAATTTTCACTGCTACTAGATCCCTCCCACAATGTTCCCTTAAGAGAGAGGCTAACGAGAGAGGCTAACAAGGACGCATGCCCTAGGCCTAGAAACCGAAGTATTATAAAACAGTTGTCCCCCAGCTAAACCCAGTCCTTTGACGCTCTCCAGTCTTGTATGCCCAAGGTTCTTGAATCAGTGCGACTTTGGTTCGCTCGCTAACCATTCCCTGCTTAAGCAGTGCCGTAGCCTGCGAGCTACAGTGCAGGTTAATTCGAACGAAAGGAATAATTACTCCCATAAGGTCGCCTTCTCCCCCTTCGAGTCCGTCTTTGCCGTAATCTTAGAGCCTTCCTCGGTCTTTTTGCCAAGCACGTGGAAAGATGCTTGGCCTAGCCCGTAGTACAGTTGTTTCAACCTCAGTTTTTAGTATGCCGTGAACGAGACACCAGCCTGTGGCTTTTTTCTTGTTCTTTTCATATTCAACCCATCTGCTGGTGGCAAATTCAAACACTGTGGCCTAAATTTTAATAATATATTCACATCATTATTTCACTAAAGTATAATCAATTGTTTTGTTTATCGTATATTAAGTTGACTCTAAAAGTGTTGTCAACGACAGACACTACAATTTTTATTAGGTAAACAAAAAATAGAGTTTTTAAGTGAATATTATAAATAGTATAAATTTGATTCTTATTATCGATTTACCGATTCTTCTCTGTATCGAAAAGACTTGAATCTTTGAGCTAGGTATTGTTTATTGGAAGCAGTTATATATTGAAAATCGAGGATAAAATAATTTTCCAAATCTCCCACGTTACTTCTGGGGTTGCCCAAAGACAGAAGATCTGGAACAGCCTTTTGATCATCTTTAAGGTTTTTACAATTGCAATCTATTATATATTAAAATCGGAAGGTGAATATTTCCTAGGCTGCCAGCTCAATCCTAAGTCCCTCAGGAGATAAGTATTCTCTCTCATCTTTACAGTTTCATGTATTGAAGCTTTCAAATATTGAAAACGAAACAAGGAAATAATGTGACTTATTCTTTTGTGTAAACGATAACTATGAGGTGCGCATTGTGTGCCTTTTTTCATATTCAAAATAATCAAACGAATCCTTGAAAATCACGATAATAATAACTCCTGTTGTCATTTTTTATTGAACAGTTTTGTAAAAATAGTAATTACCATTAATTTTTTATAAATTTTTCATTATTATTTATGAATTATTTGCATAAAATATCGACAGTTTTTACACGGATAACAGTCAGTTTTTTAAGAAATTAAATTTCGTGCATTCACTGTTGAATTAAAATTTATTTCTTCATGACATTTTTGTATTTACTCTTTACTTCTTCGAAGCTATGCATTTCATATAAATTGACCATAAATCAACAAAAAAAGAAAATTATAATGTTTTTATGTATTTCAAATAAATTTTTTTCGCGATTTACGCATCATACTTCATTTACAAAACTCTTGATTATTTTCTTTTTTAATTCTTTAATATTTGTGATGTAAATAAATATTTTATCATTTAGGTATCAATGGAATATTTTATAACTTTATATAGAAAAAAAACCATGCTCAGATGAACGAAAATCTTCATAGATCATATTTCAAATAATTGAATGGATTATATTAATTGATACCTAAATAATATTAATTTATCAAAAAAACATCGTCTTAAAGAATTAAACATGAGAATAAGAAATATTCGAAGTAAATCATCACGAAAAATTCTTTTAAAAAAATTATACAACAGTAGTTGCAGAAAGTTTTGATTGATGTTTTATAAAAATGACTAATAAATTATGATAAAACATAATTCAAAAATAAATGATTGTTACGTACCAAGTTGATGAATTAAATTGAACTACGAAATAACAAAAAAAAAGAAAGAATGTTTGACTGAAATTCAATAATATAATAATTTAAGAATAATATAATTCAATCAACTCGGTATTTAACGTATTTTCATAAAATCCTCTTATTTTGTTATTCCCTACAGGGTAATGGGTTCGGAGAGAATGTGTATAATAGTAGATGTACCTTGATGTAAGAATATCTCAAAACCAATGTTGTTGTAGAGCGTGTCAATCCGAATAGTCGCCTAGTTGATGGTAGTAATTTAGGAATATTCAATCGGTGAAAATTCGAAGCACAGAAAAACAACACCCCGGAGAAATTTCACAGTCAATTATTTAGGAGCTAAGAAGTTTAAATTTTAAAGGAAATAATAATTATCACAAGGATTTATTTATATTTTAATTTGACTGATATGATTTTCTTCATTTTTAATGAAAAGTTGAATTAATTTTATTATTTTATTTAATTAAATTTGATTTTATGAAAAAAATGATTTCAATTAAATTTAAGATATGAAAAAACAAAAGTTGTCGCAAGAGTGAAGCTCCTCAAAATTAAAAATTCCTATCAAATTATAATATTAGGAAGGGATGATCCAAAGTGGGAACATCTTCTGACCAATAATAATTAATGGTTCCCCTGATAGTCAGCATAATAATTTGCTTAGGCACTAGTTTGTCATATTCGTTAAACTGATCGGATGAAGAATATCGAGTTGCTTTCGTAAAATGCAACGACGACTTGGGAAAAATAAAAGTAAAAATGCAATATAGTATAAAATAGTAAAAAATTCTCAATAAAAAATGTCAATGATGCTAAAAGTAAAAAATAATTATAAAAAATAAAAAGAAAAAATTTATGTGCTCCTCGATATGACTTACCATCAATTGAATTTAACATATATAAATTAATCATTAATTTATTCGAATTATAAAATATGAATACGTAACATGATAATTACTATTTTAACAAAACTGATAATTCATAAACGACAACATAAGTAACTATTGTCATTTTCAAAGGACTTTTTGTATATTGCAAATAATAAAAAGAGCTTGCAAAGTGTGCCCAGTATTTCTCGTGAGTTAAAAAAAAAACAAATAATTATTTATATTTTTTGTCGATTTTTTTACTTACGATTCAGCAAGCCATTTTTCTTTTCTCTGAAATATTTAATCCATATGAGCAACATGTTATTTTTGTATGTTAATATACTTTTTTTTTCTTTTTTTGTACTGGGATTATTTACTTATTTTAACCGACAAACTGTTTTGAATACAATATATTTACTCTTTCAACTTTAGTAACTTCTCACTTGGTTTTTTCTAATTATACCATGACATAAACAATATTAAAAATTTTCAATGATCTGGCTAGGGCCATGTTCAATATTATCTGTTGAATAATATTCAACAGTCTATTAACAATAAAATCATTTAAAAACAATTTATTGATATTGAATATGAATATTCGAATAATCAATAGAATAATTTTAGAACAAGCCGTATCAATCACTGAGCAGACGGAAAAAAATTTCTGAAGAATGCCACTATAGTTTTGGTTGCCCCAACTATACAAAGTTACGCTGCATGAAAGTTTGGTGATGACAGGTAAAGTCGCTACTAGTAACTGAGTAAAGATATGGTGTATTTATTTATATACTCTTCAGCCGTCAGAGCTGAACAATGATATCATCATATTTTTAATGAAGGTGTTTTCGACAAATGCTTTTGAAATATCGTAGCCGGATCATCAATTAGACATATGTATTTTGTCCAATCAAATAACCCTGCTAGATATGTAATTTAATTAGCCCCGTTTATCCTGCTCAATTAAGACACATTAGAAGGGTGGGGAGACGATCTAGAGTAATGTAGGGAGAGGTAAAAAGGAACCTGAAAAATACGCGAAAATAGTACACAAATTAAACACAAATAACTTATAAAAACTTGAGTCAGACACAAATAAAATAATGTTAAATAAAATAGTAAATTTATTGTTAAAATACCACAACTTTACCAATAGTATTGATGTTGAGTAAAAGATAGTTACATTTGGACCAATGTGGACCTTGAGCTAATTGACGCACTTGTGTAACACTGAATTTACAATAAAAATTATAACGAAGATCACTTTTACATATGTTTGATTTAATAATTACATAAACGCTTTACTATACTTTACAGGTCGTAGCTAAGACCAAATTCATGACCACGAGGTCGTTGATTTTTATATTTAAATAATTAAATATTTTTAACAAGCAAATTATTGCTTAAATCAGCCAACTATAATTTACTTTATTCAATATTTATTTGATTAAATAATTTAACACAAAGCTTGCACTTGAATTTAAATTAAAAGAACAAGCCAACTTAGACCATGTGGTCGGAATTTATTACAAGTTAAATCCAAGATGATTTTAATGAGTTTAAATCGATAATTTATGAAACCAAATATTATGTGAATATAAGTGAGAATATTTAAGCAAAATAAATCAATGAAATATTGAATAAATATAACTTACAGTTTTTCGGCTGGTGACTCTTAAAATTATTCTAAGACTTTTTTAAAGCACTTATTAAAGCAGTTAGAGCAGTTAGAGCTGGTAGTCACGGGACCAGAGATCCCAGTGAACTGATCGATATATTGGGTCAGTGGCACAAGCTGACCGTAGGGTAGGTCGGGAATATTCGGGGGTGCTCGGGGATGCGTTTGCTCCCTTAGCTTATTTTCCATATTCCTACCACTTATCTAGCTTCTTATTGGTCAGTTGAAATCTTACGATCTTTAGTCGTTGATTAAAATTATTTCTAATTATTTAATTATAACATGAGTGGTATCGAGAGAATCCTCGTAATTTTAGGATTCTGTCGATATCACTCATTGTATTGTTTTATATTTAATTTTTATTATTAAAATTGGCGGCATTGCCGCTTGGCAATAGTGCCGGCTCAAGTAATTTGTTGAGGGTGCCAAACCTCTAACTCCCCCGAATGTGTTACCCTTATAATGTGTAAGATGGAGCTAGGGGTATCCAAATGCACCCTGAATATTTAATATAAAATAAAAATAAAAATGAAAAAGTTTGTGCGGCTTACCGCCGGACATTACACTTTATTAACAAAAACAAATATATTGATTTACTTTACGATGTAATCATCCTGTTATTTTTCCAGTTTCTGTTTTACTAAAAATTTTTTCCCAAAATTATCAATGAACAGTTATTATTTATTATTAATATTTAATTTAAAAAATACTAGCAAAAAGGCGGCAAACGTTGTATAAGCATACTTGTATAGCTAAGAGCACGATACATTCAGTTAAGAGCACTATATGGTGAAACCAGGCAAAGAACCCGGCGACAGTTTTAATGCCTTTAGGCCACGTTTCTCTAAATTGCTAAATGATGACACATACACTAGTTCAAAATATTGTGTTCGTGTAATCGGAAAAAAAAAGAAAAAAAAAAAAAGATGACAAAATGACAAGCTAGAGAGCATACATGACTACAAAAAAAAAGCTACACCATCAACTCGAGGATAATAAGCTCAACTCGATTTAATACATATATGTAAATATCGTTTACAAACATGATAATATTGTTTATAAACAATTTGTGTATTCTTTAGTGATATAATAATGATTGGATATTTTTATCTTTATACATATATTTTATAATAATTATTAATTACCAAAATAAATTAGACTACCAATTAAAAAAAAAGTAATGTTATATTCATATTTTTATTTATTAATATATCTTATAGATTCAATTAATTCTTATGATTATAAATTTAAATATATTAATTTAGTAAATTTTCCTTTTCGAATAAATCTTTATTGTATATTTTAGTGTTTTTTGTTTGAAGGTTCTCGTTGATGATGGAGTTTGGCTTACAAAAGCAGAAAAATTAGCACTTAAGTTTTTTTTCAATATTCAGTAAATTAAAAACCTTCGATACGTTTTATAAACATTTTAAATACCTTTTCAAAAAACGTTCCAGAAAAAACGTATTAAAGACTAATTTCATAACGTTCCTTTGCTGATCGGGTTGAACTCAAACCAGAAAATGTTTTAAATTTAGAACAAGAAAGTGCATCATGAAGTACACTAAATGAGTGAAGCTGAACAATAATTTCATGACTGAAAACGAAATAACAAATAAATAAAATTAATTATAAAATGTATGGAAATTAATTTCAATGCATAACAAAATAATGAAAATCAATAAAGATAGAAATATAAATAAATTATGATCTAAAATCGAAAATGATATATTACAGAATCTCTGTACTGATAATATAGTACCATTTGCATCACCATGACATGATCAAATTTTCAATGATATAAGTACTTGTGACGATCAAAGTAAGATGTATTCATTATATTAAATTCTTAAGTGTTTAGTATTTTTAGTCATCACATAATCACCAATGGTCTAATAAATTCAAAAATATTTGTTTATCATGGTAAATCTTCTGTAAAAAAATAAAATGCCAACAAAGGATATGAAGTACGGAGGTAAAAACAGAAACATAAACACACTTCTGTGTGTTCCTTGAGTTTTTTGATATGTTTTTCATAATGCTTAGTTTTATTTTCAGTTGATCATAAAATTTTGTTCAAGACGGTTTAATGTTTTCTACAAAATTATCGTAGTGATATTTTTTTTTTTTATTTTTTTCATCGTATAATAGTTATTATCAGTAATTAGACAGTGAATTTTGAATTTTTCTTGATTAAAATAATTAAATAACATAATGTCTATTTTGAAAATACTTGAAGTGTATTACCTTTTGATGAACAGATGCAAATGTGCATTTATGACATATGTTTTATATTTTTCGAAGAAATGTTAATAAAAGGTGTGAAATTTCCTGCACCATATACTTCAGCACCGTACGTTTTTCTTCAACAATAAAACATATAATTATTTATTGATCTTGTTAATAAAAAAATTATAATTTTTACCTCATTATTTGTATCTAAATTTATTATTTGAATGAATGATATCGATTAGGGTTGGGCGATAGTCAAAAAAATATCGGAACCACCAATAATTTATCGATATATCCCGATATATCATCACCGATATATTCGTAAAAATATATATCGATATTTTATATTTTTTTACTAAAATATCG
Source organism: Aphidius ervi (assembly GCA_015776835.1). NCBI lineage: Eukaryota > Metazoa > Arthropoda > Insecta > Hymenoptera > Braconidae > Aphidius > Aphidius ervi. The sequence continues at coordinate 13,972 of MKYW01000587.1, forward strand.
ATAGTATCGGATTCCGATATTATCAAGGCGATACTATCGGGACGGATACTATCAGACCAATATTTATAAAAAAAATAAAAATAAAGGTTATGTATAGTTGGATACA
>MKYW01000059.1:0-14539 GCA_015776835.1 Aphidius ervi
TGTCAAATTTTTTAACAACAAACAAATTCCATGGGTTATGTCTCTTATAGACAGGTATTGTTATTAATCATTAAATTATCTAATTTGTTGCTAAAATTATTATAAATCACATTGAATGTTTAACAGACAATACTTAAAAATTCCAACAAGTAGAATAGCTTAATTAATGATATTTATACATATAAATATGTCTTGTTGGTCTTGTTGGTCTTGTTGATAAGTATCAAGTATCAAGCTCATGTGCTTATTAAATATTTATTAAATTTTATGTGCATAAATATTAACTACATATATTATTATTGTAGGTAACTGAATGGAATTATATTGTTTATTGAAAATTTGCCTTGAAAAATGTGAAAAAGTGAGAGACAGAGCGAGCAAGAGTAATAAGACAAATGTCATTATTTTCACATTGTATCATCTGTTAAAAATCAATTGTCCATTGACATATCTAAGTATATAAATAAAGCAACTACATAGGTAAATATATTAATTTTTTACTCATTGACATTACGACTGCTCTCTCCATACCATATTTACTGAATATTAATGAGTAGTAATACAATTGAGTTGGATTCAGTGACAAAATACAAAATGTCAAACTTACAAATAAATAATTATTTTGTTAAATTAATACGAAAATCAAGTTGATAAATAAATAAATAAAAGAGATAAAACATGTGCAAATGTTACGTAGTACAATTAGATGGATGACAGGTTATACAAATATGGATCAACAAAATAATAATAATAATAATAATAATAATAATAGTAATGATACAACAACAAATACCAATATTACAACTGATATTGGTGATATTAAAAATAATGTACCAATTACACCTGATGCAGTTGAGGTAATGATGATAATAATAATAATGATAATACTTGAAAAAATATAAATGTTATTTATTTACAGGTTGATAATTCTCATACAATATTATTAAAAATTGCAACATTATATGCTGAAAAATTAATAAATGATATTTGTCTTGTTGTTGATGGTGTTGAATATCCAGCTCATCGTTTAATATTATGTGCATCAAGTGATGTTTTTCAAGTAATGTTAATGAGTCCACAATGGTCAGAATCACATGAAAGTCGTGTTACATTACAAGAAACACCACAATGTGTTCCATTATTTAGTGAATTTTTACGTTATTTTTATACTGGACAAATAAGAATAAGTTATGAAGTTGTTTTACCAATTTTATCACTTGCTGATAAATATAATGTTAAAGATTTAATAACATTATGTTTAGAATATATGAATAATCATATTGCTATTGCTGCAATAAATGGTACACTTGTATCATGGCTTGAATATGTATCAAATTGTGGTCATCAATTAATAACAAAAACATGTCAAAATTTTATTAAATGGAATATTGAGCTAGTTGCTAAAACATCAGATTTTGGTAATTTTGATATAAATATATTAATTATGTTGCTACATAAAAGTAGTTTAATTATAAAAGATGAATTAACTCTATATAAATGTATTGAATTATGGATTAATTATCAAGAATTAAATTTAAAAAAACATAATATAACAACAGATGAATATGAAAAGACAATTAAACAAATTGTTATTGCTGTTATGACACCAATTAGATTTCCAATGATGTCACCACGTCAATTAGCTGAATTGCTATTATCACCATTAACTAAAAAATATAAAGAATTTTTTGTTGAAAGAATGGCTATTGGTATGTCATTTCATTCTGGTCATAATGAACGTATACGTGAAATAATAAATAATGAAGATGATGGATATTTATTATTTGAACCAAGATTATATACTGTTGATACATGTTGTTCATTATTAACTATTGAAAATTTTCGTAATTTACCATCATATCATACACGTACACTTGTATTTTCAAGTCAATCATATCTTGCTGAATATTGTGGTGAACGTACATGTGAATGGGTTGTTGATTTATATCCAAAAGGTGTATGGTTTAAAAAATTTTTTTTAATTGTATGGCAAGGTACTGTTGAAATGCCTGAACATGTTATTAAATCAGTTAGATTATCAATGACATGTAAAGAACCACCAGATACAACAGACACTGATATGAGAGTTAAAATTGGTGTATTAATATATGCCCTACAAGATGGTGTTGAACATATTGCTCGTGTTACTCAAATTGTACACAGATTTAATAAAAATGAACGTGTATTAAATTTAGATAATTTATTACCATTTGAAGAGTTGAATCCACCAGTTACAAATAACGACAACAAAGATAACAACAACTCATCAGCATTTCTTGTTGGACCAAATAAAGATATGCTTAAACTACATATTGTCATTTCACCAGCTAATTAATAAATACATCTTATTATTTTATTTTATTTTATTTTCTATATATTCTATAATTATTATTATAAAAGTTGATAAATATATATAGGTATATATATAATGGAAAAACATTTAATTGGAATTATTTTAAATAATAATAATATAAAAAAATATGACATGTTCAAAAGACTATTTTGTCAAATAAATAAATAGGTAAATAAAAAGTAAATTTATCAAAATAAATTATTTATTTATTTTTTAAAAATATTATTGATATGACCTACATATAAATTTAATCATTTGTGTGCATGTCCTTGGGAATGATAAATTATAAATTTATAAATACATGTACATACGGTACATACATTCTCCTTGCTTGAAAAACCATAATTATAATAATAATAAAATACATATAGGAATAGTAGAAGGCAAAAGTTGATAATCATATGTATATCCAGTACATTAACCACATTAACTTGGAAATTGGAATTTGTTTCAGTTAGTCTTTGGCAACTGTTGACGACCAAGTAATTAAAATAAATATATAAATTATCATTTATATCACTGTGTGTGTGTATATGTATATGTGAATCAAATCTAAAAATCAAGTCACAAGTATTTTGTTTTTTTTTTTTTTAATTAAAATGAAATTATACTCTGTTTCTGATGGTCCACCATCACTTGCTTGTCAACAAGCATTAAAAGCACTTAATTTGGATTATCAATTAATTGATGTTGATTATGGAAAAGGACAACATATGACTGATGAATATGCACAATTAAATCCACAAAAAGAAATTCCAACATTTATTGATGATGACCTTGTCATAGGAGAAAGGTAAATAAAATAAAATAAAATAATCAATTTAAAATAATTTNAGTAATGCTATTCTTCAATATCTTGGTGATAAATATGATGTCAATGGTATTCTTTATCCCAAGGATCCAAAAACACGTGCAATTGTTAATCATCGTTTGTGTTTTAATCTTGCAATGTATTATCGTAACATCTCTGAATATGTGGTTAGTTATCAATCGCAATTAATTAATTAATCATTATAACATGTTATTAAATAATAATAATAATTAATTTCAATTTAAAAATATATTTTAGATGGCACCAATATTTTTTGATTACAAACGTACTCCTTTGGGATTGAAAAAACTTAAAATATCACTTGATGTTTTTGAAACGTATTTAAAAAAATCAAATGGAAAATATGCTGCTGGAGGTAAGATAAGATAATGATGTAATATTTTTTTAACAAACAAACAAACAAACAAACAAACAAATAATGAATAAATAATTTTAGATAAATTGACAATTGCTGATTTTCCATTAAATACTGCAACAATGTGTCTTGAGGCAATAAAATTTTCATTGTCAGAATGGCCTCACATTGAAAAATGGTATAATAATTTTAAAATAAATCATCCAGATCTTTGGAATATTGCTGCTCAAGGAATGAAAGAAATAATTTATTTTGAGGCAAATCCACCAGATTTATCACACATGGATCATCCAATTCATCCTACTCGAAAAATTTAAATTTACATAAAATAATTCCTGCATTACATATAAAAAATATATAATTTGTAAATTTAATATATATATATATATATATTTAATTATAGCAATTAATTTGTACAATAAAAATTTTCATCTGATATTTAGATGTTGATTTATATTACAATAATTGAAAATATTATAATAATAATAATAATAAATAATGCAGTGTATTTAAATAGAGATAGTAGTAGTAGTAGTAGTCACCGAACTCGTCCAGATGGTGATCTAAGATGTGATTTAATGTAACCAGTTCGATAATCAATTACATCACGCGAGTTGCCTCTTGATAAACCATGTCTGTGTCTTCTACTCCATCTGTAATCAATATTGTCATAATATTAATTAGCATAATCATTTATTTTTTAATATATAAAAAATGTATATTAAATTTATGACCATGCGAATAAAATAATAATTGAAATGATGATTTTTATTTCTCTTTGTCTCTATTCAAAGTTGATTGAAAAATTAATTTTTTTTCATCAAGATTTTTAATTTAAAAATAAATAATTAATAAATATATATCGAGTCACATAACAACATAATAATTATAATATGATAAATGTTTCATTCCATATCGAAATATTGTAGCACATACAACAAAATTAAAATATATATTTTATTAATATTAAGTTGGAAAAGAAAAATTTATTTCATCACTACTACATTATTATTATTATTATTATTATTATTAAACAAATATATTTTTTATCTAAATTTTCAATAATATATATCAAGTATAAATTCAAGTAAATAAACTAAATAATAATACAAATAAATAAATAAATAAATGTTTGTGGTACTTGTAGTAACGTTGAGATGATTGGGGATTGAAAAAAAATGAAATATAAAAAATATTGATGGATCGTTGAAAGCTGTAAAATCATGTCCGGATCGATATTCTTGTGGATTTATTAATTTTATTTTTTTTTATTTATTGATTGACATTTGACCACAGTGCAAGTTAAAAAATTGATTTATTGATTAAATTTTTAATTTAAAAATACGAAAGTATTTGATAATATTTATTTGTTTTTTTTTTATTGTCGCATACCTTGCAGTTGATTTTGTGACAAGATGTTGTTCGATCGATGATGATGATGATGGTGGTGATTGTTGTTGTTGTTGTTGATTGTGGATGTTGGTTCAATTTGGGATGAGGAATTATTATTATTATTATTGGCAATATTATAATTATTAATATTAATATTATTATTATTATTATTATTGGTGGTAGTATTATTATTGTTGTTATAATTATTGTGTATATTTGTTGTACTTATTGGAAGTAGAGTTTGGCCATCACCATTTGATGAAGAAACTCCATAATTTCGTCGAAAAGGACGTTGTTGTAATGATTGCCTTCGATTCTTTGTTGTTGTAGCACCACCACCACCACCACCACCAAGACCAGTAGCACCACCAGTTGAAGTCATTGAAATTCCTTGTTCTTGTGAATTTCTTGATGTACGACTGCATCAACCCCATTTTTTCACTTTTTCGTTTTATTTTTTTTTTTTTTATTATATTAAACGCGATGAAAATAATAATTTGTTTATTTCTATGGTCAGTGTGTGAGTGTTAATGTTTTGATTTAATTTAATTTGTTTCTTAATTATTCAAATGCTACTAAAATATGAAAATAACTATTTTCTTTTCTAAGAAAAAATAAATTTACAAAGCTCATGCAATTACAAAAAGCAGTGCAATAATTATTAAAAAGACATCAAGTTTTGATTGTTATTATTTTTAAAAAAATATAATTTCATCAGATGTAAAACATGCACCCACTTTTGTTTTTTNAAAAAAAAAAAAAACAACGGTAAATGGCATTAAAATATATTTAAATTATTTATAGGCCATGTATTTTCTTACCTTGCACTGTGACTCATGGCGACTATGTTTCTGTAACAGCATAATATAATGGAATCCTGATACTTATTGTTGGGAGGTGATTTTATCAAGTATTGAGGTCATTTGGTTTTTTTTTTCTCATTCTTTATCAAAACATGGCAATTTTTAATATTATTATTATTATTGTTATTGTTATTAATTCAAAATTGTGGATGATGGTAAATCAATGCAATACATACATTGTGTTATCATCTCTTATTTTTTTATGTATAATATTGTCATTATATAATTATATTTTTTTATTTTAAAATTTGACACATAATTGCAACAACAAGACAATCTTTAATTTTCACAGTTTAATATTTAAAATTTATTATTGATTCTGCCTATTTTATTATTGTCTTGAACATTTAAAAAATTAAAAAATAATAATAATAATAATAATAATAATTTTTCATCAAGCAAAAAAAAAAAAAAAAACCTACAACCAAGTGAATATAGTCTACTATTTACTCGCTTTGCCTCTAATTCTGGTGCAAATAATTATTGTATAATATAAATTTTCAAAAACCAAATGATGATATAATATATATAATATAATTAATAAATTGAAAAAATTCCAATCTTTCTTGCAATAGAAATTAGAAATACAGATAGAGATAGTTAGTATATTAATATTATATAGTATAGACAAGTTGATAAGAAATAATAATAATAATAATATAAATATATTTAAATAAATATAAAAATCAAATTTTTTTTTTTTTTTTTCAACTAAATAAGCTATCAAGTTAAATCAAGTATTAAATAGTTTGTTAGTTATATTTTAATATAATTTATGCTGTTAAAAAAATATAAAATAAAAAATAAAAAACAAGAAAATAAAAAAAAATTATAGTGCATACCACAATATGTATGAGAGTTATTTTATTAAATGCATACCGAAGTAAACGAGTTATGTAGTCTGGCCAATTATCAGGAAACATTACAAGAAAAAATCCAACAGCAATTAAAATTATTCCAGCTAATTTCATTCCAACAAAATGAGCACCATATAAAACGACATCAAGTGCTAAAAAATCATATTATTATTACTATTATTATTATTATTATTATATTTATTTTAAAAATATTTACCAGCTGATACTGGAACTGCTGTTATTAAACCAAGTGTTATAAATAAATCATATGTTAATGCAACACTAAAATGTCCCAACATATTTGAAGCTAAAAAAAAAAAAATAATAATTAAAATTTATTAAAAAACTCAATTTATATTCAATTATTATTATTATTTATAAATATTACCTAAATGAAGAATACTTGCTGATAATAATGTTGCCCATGGTAAACGTGCCCATTGAACACTTTCAGCACCCGAAAAATATAAAGCTAAACATACTGGCCAAAGTAATGCAGCATTACAAAGTCCAATTAGTGAAAAAAATAATGACATTTGACCAAATGTTGTATGACCAATGACTTTTTTAAATAATACTTTATAAACTGCTGATCCAGCAGCAGCTGATGCAGCAAGAACAACACCAAATAATGTTGGACTACCAGTTATACCATCCATATATGCCAATAATGCTATACCAGTATCACAAAGAATAACTGCAACAATCTAAATTTAAATTTATTTACTCATTTGTTGTCATTAAAATTAATTTAAAAATAAAATAAAAAACTTACTCTCACACCAACAAATTGCTCATGAAGAATAACCCATGATAATAAATAAACACAAGCAACATTTGTTGCATACAATGCCATAACATCTGTGGCAAATAATATTTTTAATGAATGAATATACATGTAATTTGTTGCAACCCATAAACCACAAAATAAACTACATCTTGTTAAAAATCTTCCACCAGTAAAACCTTTGTCACGAAAACCTCGTAAACTTTCAGCAATTATTTCAGTTGGATTATTGCATTTTGTTTTAATAATACGACAAATAAAGTATATTGGAAAATATAATACTGTCCAATTTGTACAAAACCATGTAGTAAAAAATGGTGCATTATAAGGAAGAATCATTGATTTATGATAAAGTCCACTTGATGATGATGATGAATTAATTGACAATGTATGACTAATATTTGATTCTGGTTTTTGAAAATATAAATATTTAGTACAATGAGTTGCACCAACCCATGTTGCTGTTACACAAACAGTAACACAAACTCCATAATAAATCTGTAAATAAATAAATAAATCAATTGATTAATTGTTTAAAATAAAAAATATAAATATATAATTTACTTTTTTTGCTGATTCAGCACAGCATGAATCATAACATCTTGTGATTGAATGTCTTCTTGTTTGAAATGTAACTGGAACACCACCACCACCACTACTACTACTACCACCACCACCACCAATACATGAGGGTTGATTATGTCCTTGGCCATTACCACCACCACCACCACTAACAGTAGTACAACTTCCAGCTTCAAGTGATCGACAACTTGATGCTAAATCAGCTCCACAACCACCAGATTGTTCACATCCTCCTGAAATTATGTAGCATATAATATTTATTTATTTATTTAAACATAAAATAAAATAATTCAATTCAATCATAAATAAATATGAAAAATAGATGGATAGATAGATAGATGGAAAATTCAAGTTTTTTAATGAAATTTGATAATAATGTAAATATGCTGTGCCTGAATTATCCAAAACGATTTGAACTGGATTGATATATGGAACAGTATGACCAGTATGATCATCACTCAGAATAATACTTGGTCCACGTATTCTTCGAGGATGAAAAATCGTTGATACCTCAGTTACACCTCCAATATTCCAATTTCCTATATTCTCATAAAAAAAAAGAAAAAAAAATTACCAAAAACAATGTACATACTCAGCATGATGATTAAAAAATTTGAAATATAATAATTATTAATTAAATATATACTTGTACATACCTGTTTTTTGTTCCATTATTATTAATATTCAATATAGTCACTGAGCATTTTTTATTTTATTTTAATGAAATAAATATTTGACCCATTTATTTATTTCAACAATTAAACACACATTTTTATTATTTCACTAAAAAAAGTCGTTTTTCTTTTTGTTTCAAATTAAATTGTAACTTTTTGATTTTATTAATATTTAATATATAATTTGCACAAGTTGTTTTTATTTATTTATTTTTAGTAAGTTTTATTTGACTGGAGCTTTTGACCGGGTCATGTTCCATTGATTATGTACATCTACATAAAATGCTGCCAAACATGCATTTATATGGTCATTATTTATTTGTTAAAGCGCAAGCGCTTTTATTTGTTAATAAATTTAACTAGCTGAAAAATAAAATATATAATAAACATGCAATACATATTTCAAGTATTTTTGTTATTATTCATTATATTTATTTATTATTTTTTTTTTTTAATCTGATAATAAAATTTAAACATGCAAATATAAAATGCTATGTTTATGTTTATTTATAAATAATAAATAAAAAATAATCAAAGACAAAATTGTTTTATATTGAAAAAATATGTTTTTTATTTCTGAAAAATGAGAATTCAATTAAGTTTTTTTTTTTTTTTTTTTTTTTTTTTTTTTTTTTTTCTTAGAAAGATTATAAATACAAGACAAAATTGATGATTATATTAATAAATGAATCTTAAAATATACAAGGTACTGAATTAAATCGCTCGAGTTACAATTTTACTAATAAATAAATAAATAAATAAAAAAAGACAAAAAATGATTTTATAAAAAATATATACAAAATGATATTTTTTAAATATCCTGTCCGACGTTTACAAATTTATCACAGAATAATAAAACTTTATCAACATTTCAATTTTTTAATAAAAAAAACATCAATTGTTGATAAAATTATTTTAGCAAATAAAAAGCATTATTAAATAAATAAATAAAAACAAAAAAATATTTAAGATTATTTATAATTTATACACTCAATCATGCCAATAATAATTAATATTATTATTATTACAAAAATGATGGGCTGAAAAAAAATATATATTTTTAATATAAAAAACTACTATGTATGTACTTGTAACAATATGGCCTTGTATTAATAATATCATTCAAAAAAAAAACCAGTCAGAAGTTTCAAATAAAAAATAATAAATAGGTATATTTTTTTTTTTTTTCAAATACTGGTCCAAGTGATAATTAGTTGTATTATTATTATTTTAGTATCTAGTTGCATGTTAATCTGTACGAGACACATGATTATTCCAGGTACAAAACGTTAAAACACAATTATCGTTTTTGTCATTCATCCATTCATTCATTCAAGTTAATAAGATTTAAAAAATTAACAAAAAAAAAGAAAAGAAAAAGAAAATTAATTTATATATTACTATAAAATAATTAATTATGATGAACGATGAGGTTTACAAAAGATAGCTTTGGATTTAATTTTCTAATAATTTTTTTAATGATAAATATTATATTTATCAATTATTTTTATTGTTTTATTCTCTTTTTTTCATGAATAATAGATGAATCTATATTTTTCGTATGGTCATGATAATATTATTTACAACAATTTTCATATATATATATCACATAATATGTTTAAGCAACAACTTGTTTATTCTTTTTCATAATTGTAAAAATGATGGATGGAGGAAAAAAAAATTGATTAATAATAAATCACAATTATTATATAGAATGCAAACTTAAAAAAAAAAAAAAAAATTTACGCTTAATTTTATTACCATTTTGTGTGTTTAATTTGTATATTGAGATAATTCTTCGCATTAATATGCAATTGGATCAGTGAGTACTTAATTTTTTTCCCTAAACAAAAAAAAAAAAAAAAATTGATAATCTAGTCATTATTATTTATTTTTCAACTTAAATTATTATTAGCATTATTTATCTATAAACTAAAAATCATTCAGTTATTATTTGTGAAGGCACATTTCATTAATATATCTTTTGGCAAGAGTTTTTTTGAATTTTTTATGACAAAGATTAATAAAGCCCGAAAAATAATTTTAAAAGTTTAAAAAAATTGAATTTAAAAATTTCTTTTCATAATATCAAATTGCACAAATTGAGTGCACAAATAACACTAAAAATGATTAATAATGATAAACGTCATTTATTTTATTTTTAATTTCTAATTTACTAAACACGTCCACTTACATTTTATACACGATATAATAAAATTAATTTAAAAATTATAAGCTTGTTCTATTGTATAAAATTTTGAGGATGACACGATTTAAAAAATAATATTATTATCAGTCAATATTATCATCATCATCATCATCATCTGATAAATTATTATGCTTTACCTTTTGACCTTGACGTTTGGAAGATTTTCTCGACACTTTGGATTGACGAGTTTCTTGTTGTTGTTGTTGTTGTTGTTGTTGTTGTTGTTGCTGCTGCTGCTGCTGTTGTGGTTGTTTATTTAAACCAAGTCTCAATCTTATAGGAACTTTGGAATCAACAATTTTATCATCTAAAAATAATAATAATAATAGTTATTATAATAAATATACAAATGAAATTAAAAAGTTTACAAATTAATAAGATAAAAAAAATAAATAAATCACCTTCAGAATCAGATAAATCCAGTATTGATCGATGATGAACAACTGTCACTCGACGCATTTCATCTTCTAAAAAAAATAATAATCAAATAAATAAATAGTTATTAATTATAATATTATAATTTCAATATATTGATAAGTTGTTTTCTTACTTTTATCATCTCCTTTGATAATTTGTCTATGATTAATTTTTGAATTATTCTTGGCAGCTCTGTGAATAATGAAAAATATTTGTAATTTAATAAAATATAAATAATTAATTAAACAAAAAAACAAAAAAACATACTCTTTGACAACTCCTTTAAATGCAGATTGCAATAATCTTGCTGATTGTATTGGTGGAGCACGATTTAATCTTTCTGCTCTTCTTCTACTTAATTCTGTTCTTAAATCAGCTTCTTCATCAGTTGGATTTATAATTATTTCTTTAGCTACATCAATTATAGATTCTTCAATTTTATTTTTCTTAATTTTTTTATTATTTTTTAAAATTTCATCAGCTTCCTTAGAAATATCACTCTTTAATTTACCAACTTGATAAATTTCTTTGTCTTTTTTTTTTTTCTTTTTTATTTTTTCTTTTTCAATTTTAACTGGTGATGAAATTTTAATGGCATCATTATCATTTAAATCATCATCACTAACAACATCTTCAAAATCACCAAAATCATAATTAAGATGAAGACTCAATTCTGTTTCAGTTATATTTTCATATATACAATTATTGTCATTATCATCATCATGATTAATTTTTTCCTCATCACTAATGTCTTCTAGACAATGATTTTTCTCTTCATCATCATCACCACCACCACCACTACTTTCATTACGATTTACAATTGATGTTGAAATATTATCAACATTTTCATAAACATTATCATTATCATTAATCAATGATACATTTTTTGTATTATTTAATTTTTTGCTCAATTTAATTTTTTTATTTTCATAATTTCCATCAATTATTTTTTTAGATTCAAATTTTTTTCTTCTTGCTTCAAAAATTGGATCATGTGTATGTTTTATTATATTCATTGAAGTTGAAGTTGAAGTTAAAGTTGAATTTTTTTTTCTCAATGGTGAATTTTCACGTTTATAAAATGAAGGTTCATCAAGAAGAGGAGTTGTTGATCTTCGTTTTCTTGATGTTTCTTTTAATGATGTAGCTGCTGCTAATGATGATGATGATGGTGAACGAGATCTTCTTGAACGATTTGTAAATGTTTTTGGTGACCGTGATTTTTTGCGTCTTTCTACTGATAATAATGGTGAACGTGAATACGGTGATGAACGTCTATTAATTGGTGATCTTGATCTTGGTCGTGGTGAATATTTTGGTGATCTATGACGTATATTCATTTGACGTGATTGTGATTTTTTGATAATTTGTCTTGATGGTGATCGTCGAGGTGATTTTTTATTATGTTTTTGTTTTTGTTTTGGTTTTGGTGATAATGAACGATTTCTTTTATTATTATCATCATCATTATCATTATTTATAAAATTGTATGATTTTTCATAATTATTTTTATATACACGTGATGATGATGATGATGATGATAATAAATTATCTTTTTTACAATTTTTATCTTTTGATTCTTTTTTTATTGTTTTTTTTTCTTTTTTATTATCAGATAATTTTTCATCGTTCATTTCACGTTCCATTTCATCCATTAATCTTTCCAAACTATCTTCTTCCTCGTGATCAGCCATAACAAGAACATCATCATCATCTTCAATATCTTTTTTTTTTTCTTCTATCTCATCTTCATCTTCACCATCTTCTTCATTATCATCATCATCATCATCATTATCATCTTCATCATTATCAGCAGCAGCATCTTCGTCTTCTTGTTCTCCTTGCTCTTGGTCATTGTCTTTATAATTTTTAAAATTGTTATAAAGCTTTTTATCATGTCGTATTGATTCATCATCATCACTTTCAGTTTGATTTTTTTTATTTTCTGTATCAATAAGTTTAGATTTTTTAAGATATTTTATTTGATGCTCCTTGGATGTTGATGAAATATCATTTGTGTCTAATTTTGCTGCTGCTGCTGCTGCTGCTACTTCTTCATCATCTGAACCACTTAAATTATCCTCATAACGATTGAATTTTGAGTCTTCTGTAATTAATTTTATTTTTAAATTATTATTATTATTGTTATTATTATTATTTAATAAAATACATACCTAAAGTATCATTTGTTGTATGTAAATGTTTGTTGTTAGATATTATTAAATTATTTTTAGCAGCAGCAGCATTTTCAGTTGAATCAGTATTGGCATCAACTGGTACAATTTCAATGAGATTTTTATTGTTTCGACAAGGATAATAAATATTCTGTAAAATAATAAATATTATATTATTTAAAAATTAACTAAAATAAGTAAGTACATAATGATAATAATAATAAAGTTAAAATGAATAATTACTCCATTTTGTCGAGGTGGTATATTTTGATAAATATAATTATCTTTTCTATTGGTAACTCGTTGATTATTACAACTTGCTGTTGTTATGTTTGATGTTGATGTTGATGTTATATTATTATCATGACTAGTTTTAGTTGATTGTAAAAAATTTAAAGTATGTTTATTATTATTATTATTATTATTATTATTATTAATTCCAATTGTTTTTGGTTTTAATGATTTTAATGCAGCAAGACGTAATTTTTCAAGTTCTTCATCGTCATCGTTATCATCATCATCATTATCTTGTTTGTATTTTTTAGACATTGAAGAAACCACCTAAGCAAATATCAAAAAATAATTTTATTCTCAACAAACAATAACCTTAAATATTAATTTATATTTTTTATTTATTTTAATCAGTTTAATAATATAACAATAATAATAGTAATAATAATAATACCGTTTGGCGATAATCCATGCTAATTGTAGTGATGGTGATATCTATTGGTGATTATATTTTTAATAATAATCCAAAATATTCAAAAAAATTAATGTTGTTTATACGAGCATGGTATAAATATATTTTTATAATAAATAATACAAAAAATGTGTATATTAATAATAATAAATGTATACACGATAATCACACACATCCACACACAAATTAATTTTAGGTATAATCGGATAATATTTATTATTTCTGACAATGATAACAATGTAATAATCCACTTTTAAAATATATATTTTATATTAGTTAAATGTTTCTATCTCTATGAAAAATCTTTGTCCCCCCACGAACATGAAAACATCAAACTTGAT
>MKYW01000059.1:34964-98797 GCA_015776835.1 Aphidius ervi
ATTTGTAGCATTTGTTTATCTGAATCATCAAATCGTGCAACACCATTGTACTCAAAACATGGTAATATTTGGACTGATACTGGTTTATCAGAAATGGTTAAATCTTGTAATGATATTAAAATAAAAAAAGCAACAGATACATGTGCTTTACATGTTATTTGTAATACATGTATTTATAAAACGTGTTTATCTTATTTTAAAAATGATGACTCAAAATTATCATCATCATCATCATCATCATCATCGTTGACAACTTCAAAAATTGAACCACTTGGTAAGTATTAATTAATTTAATAAATGCATATAAATTATTATTATTATTATATTGTTGTTGTTGTTGTTGTTGTTATTTCCAAGTAAATATACCGTCAAAAAACAAGAGGAAAGAAAAGGAACAAGATTCATGGCCATCAGGATCAATTGATAATTCAATAAATAAATATAAACGACATGAATTGTCATCAGCTGTTTCACCAGACAGTACAAATCAAAATAATGATTTTCCAAATAAAAGAAAATATTATCGTGATCAAAAATATTATGTACCACCATCATCATCATTACAATTTATTAATAAAAATAATTTTATTAAAATAAATGATGATTGTTTGGCAAAAATATTTATGAATCTTTCAATTGAACAACGACTTGATATTGAAAGAGGTTATTGTTATTTTTATTTTTTCAATGTGTTTTGTAAGTAGTAATTTTTTAAAAAATAAATTATTGGTTTTTTTTTATAGTTTGTCAAAAATGGAAACATGTTGCTAGATCATTAGCTTGGAGTGACATAAAAGCTATTGATACAAATTCACAAAAATTTTCACATATTTTTAAGCATCAAAATGATGTTGAAAAAATAATATTACGTTGTGGATCTAAATTGACATATTTAAATATCAATGAATTGTGTGAATCAAGCATAATATATATTGTCAAAAAATATTGTATTAATTTAAAAAATATAATACTTCATTTGGATAATTATGATGAACAAGATTTTCATGATGCATTTAAACATATGATTAATTTACAATCAATTGAAATTAAATTTAAAGATTTAGTACCAAAAACATTGCCAATAAGTTCACCAAGACTTTTACAAAGTGTCAACAAGGATAATATTGAAAATATTATTGTTTCTTCATTTTGGATTGATTCAAGTAGAACAATTTATTATCCAGCTCCGTCATTTGAAAAATTTAGTAATTTACGTTATTTAAAAATAACAGCTTGTTATCTTGATAAAGATAGTCTTGAGGATATATCAAAATGTAAAAAATTAATCAACTTGGAATTAATAAGATGTAAAATAAGTGAAAATAATTTATTTATATCACAACTTCCAAATTTAAAACATTTACAATTAATACAATCTGGTTGTAATATTGATGATTTTTTAATTGATTTACGTTATGAATCAAGATATTTGGAACATCTTGACATTGGTGGAACAACAAGTGTATCATCAAAAGCACTGAGTGTATTGTCAAAATTTAGAAGATTAAAATATCTTGATATTGGACTTGTCAAAAATGTCGATGATAATTTAATTATTAAAATATCAAATGAATGTAAAAATCTTAGATATCTTAATATACGTGAATGTTGTGGAGTATCAGAGACAGCTATTAAATATCTCATTAAAAAATGTGATTATTTAGGTAAAATTGATGCATCAATGACTGGACATAGTTTAACATTACTTGTTGCAACTGCTAAAATTATTAAAAAAAGAAAAACAAATAATATATTAAAATTTGTCAGTCGATCATCACTTATAACACGTTTTTATCGTCTTAAAAATGTTGCTTCATTTTTATCACCAATTTTGGAATTTAGTCATCATCCAGATGATGAAGAATGGGGTTATGATTATAATTATGATTATCAAGATGAATATGATTCAAATGATTCTGATGATTCTAATGGTCATTCTAATGATGATGATGAAGCTATTTAATACAGTAGAAAATGAATTTATTATTATTATTTTTTTTTTTTTCATTATACATATATATTATTTAATACATTCAAGTTTTTCGCGCGCTTTATTAAAATAAAAAAAATAAAAAATGGAAGTATGTCTGCGCAAACAAAATGCGCTTCAAATAAATAAATAAATAAAAAAAAAATGTATTGTAAAAGCGGCTTACATATGTATATAGATATGTATAATTTTCATAAACACTGTACATAATATATATTGTTATTGTTAATAAAAATAACAGATAAAAATTAAATCAAAATAAATTAAAACAATATTACCTATAATTGTTTGTATAAATCAAAGTGTCATAAATATCCAACAATAACAATAACAATAACAATAACAAGTAACGACGACGACAACAACATCATCATCATCTCTCTTGTCCAAAATACTTGAAAAATATGTAATCAATATACAAATATATTTGCATAAGCTATAACCTCGTATGATTGATACCTATATATTAATAAAAAAAAAAAAGGTAATAATATAATAAATAATCATATACACATATGTAATGATAAATTAATNTTTTTTTTAGAGCTTCTTCTTATTCTTTTTCTTTAACTCTTTATTTTTATTTTTTTTTTATCACTCTGTACTACTGTAAAAAAAATGGCGAGTAACTTGGTACAACAATTTGTTCAACGTTTAAAATCACGTAATGAAGATGTTCGTAATAAAGCAGCTCGTGATTTATGTCATTATATACAAACAGATTTACGTGAAACATCACAAGAAGAAATAACTAGTTTTATGGAAAAATTTAATCATCATATATTTGAAATGGTATCTGGTTCAGATATGAATGAAAAAAAAGGTGGTATATTAGCAATAATATGTTTAATTGGTGCTGATGTTGGTGATATTAATACACGTATTAGATTTGCAAATTATTTACGTAATTTATTGCCATCAAATGATATTGGTGTTATGGAACTTGCTGCAAAAACAGTTGGTAAACTAGCACTTGTATCTGGTACATATACTGCTGATTATGTTGAATTTGAAGTTAAAAGAGCATTTGAATGGCTTGGTGGTGATAGAAATGAAGCTAAACGTCATGCAGCTGTACTTGTATTACGTGAACTTGCTGATTCAATGCCAACATATTTTTTTCTTCAAGTAACACCATTTTTTGATTTAATATTTAATGCAATTAAAGATCAAAAAGCTATTATACGTGAAGATGCTGTTGCTGCATTACGTGCTGCACTTGTTGTTACAGCACAACGTGAAACAACAAAACAAATGTATAAATCACAATGGTATAAACAATGTTATGATGAAATAATTAATGGTTTTGAAGATATATATAGTAAAGAAAAAGGTTTTAATCGTGATGATAGAATACATGGTTCATTATTAATATTAAATGAATTATTAAGATGTAGTAATATTGAATGGGAAAAAAATTATGTTGATTTAATGGATCGTTTAAATTATTCAATTAAAAAAAATGATAATAATAATAATAATAATAGTTATGATATATTATTATTAATGCCAAGATTAAAAACAATATCAATTGTATCAAAATGGTCTTCAGATAATTGTATTAATAATAATACAAATTTACGTACAACAACAAATAATTCATCATATTATCCAGTACATGAATCAGCAGCATGTAAACAACTTATGCAAGAAAGATTAGATGATGTTTATAATGATGTTATGAATCAAAAATCATCAAGAAATTTATATATACAACGTGCATTAATGATATTATTACCACGTATTGCTGCATTTAATACTGATAAATTTATTAATGAATATTTACGTGAAACACTTAATTATTTATTAGGTGTATTACGTGGTAAAGATAAAGAACGTTATGATGCATTTATAACATTTGGTCTTATTGCTGTTGCTGTTGGTGATGCTATTAAATCATATTTACCTAAAATTATTGAAATTATTAAAACAACATTAATACAAAAAGAATCAACAATTAAAAAATATCGTAATATTGCATCATCAACAACATCATCATTATCATCATCATCATCATTATCCACATCTACATCTGCATTAGGATCATCATCATCATCATCATCAACAATATCATCATCAGTTGATTCAGCAGTATTTATATGTATAACATTACTTGGACATGCTGTTAAACAATCATTTAGTACAGATGCCAAAGATTTATTAGATTTAATGTTTTCAACTGGTTTAAGTCCAATATTAACAACATCATTACGTGAACTTGCTCAAAATGTACCATCATTAAAATATGATATATCACAAGGTTTATTACGTATGTTATCACAAGTATTAATGAATAAACCATTAAAACATCCTGGTGCACCATGGATAAGTGGTAATTTAATTAATACAACATCAACAATAATACCATCATCATCATCATCATCATCAATGACAATACCAGCATCATTATCATTATCATCATCATCTTCGTCATCTTCGTCATCTTCTTCCTCCTCTTCATCTTCATCATCATCATCAGCAGCAGCAGCTGCAGCAGCTGCAGTAGCAGTAACATCATCATTATCAACAACACAAACAAATACACTATTACCAACAACATTATCATCATCATCATCATTATCATCATCATCATCTTCATCAACAACATTATTACCAACAATAACATCATCATCATCATCAACAACTGGCGGAGGAGGAGGAGGAGGAGGAACAAATGAACCAACAGATATAACATTAACTGTATTGGCATTAAAAACACTTGGTACATTTAATTTTGATGGTAATTCATTATTACAATTTGTAAAACGTTGTGCTGATCATTTTTTAACATTTGAAACACCAGAAGTACGTCTTGAGGCTGTTAAAACATCATCAAGATTATTAAAAATAGCATTAAATCAACCAGGACCAACAGTTACGAGAACAGTATCAGTTATACTTGGTAAACTTTTAGTTGTTGGTATAACAGATACAAATAGTGATGTTAGAATTGCTGTATTATCATCACTTGATTCATCATTTGATATACATCTTGCACAAGCTGAAAATTTATCAGCATTATTTATTGCAATGAATGATGAAATGTTTGAAATACGTGAACTTGCTATTAAAATAATTGGTCGTTTAAGTACAATAAATCCAGCATATGTTATGCCATCATTGAGAAAAACATTAATACAATTTTTAACGGAAATTGAACATTCTGGAATGGGAAGAAATAAAGAACAAGCAGCAAAAATGTTGGATCATTTAGTTGTTAATGCACCAAGATTAATAAGACCATATATGGAACCAATATTAAAAGTACTTGTACCAAAACTTAAAGAAATTGAAACAAATCCAGGTGTTATATTATCAATATTACGTGCTATTGGTGATTTAGCTGAAGTTAATGGTGCTGAAATGCAACAATGGATGCCAGAATTATTATCAATATTATTAGAAATGTTAGTTGATGCAAGTTCACCAGAAAAACGTGGTGTTGCATTATGGGTATTGGGACAATTAGTTGGTAGTACTGGACATGTTGTTAAACCATATATGCAATATCCAACATTACTTGAGGTATTAATTAATTTTTTAAAAACTGAACAACAACCAATAATAAGAAGAGAAACAATACGTGTATTGGGTTTACTTGGTGCACTTGATCCATATAAACATAAAATGAATTTAGGACAAATTGATGGACAATTTGATACATCATTATTATCATCAACTTCATCATCATCATCATCATCATCGTCATCATCATCATCATTAACATCTTTAACAACAAAAAACAATGATAAAAATGATAATAAACATGATATTGATAATAGCACCACTAATCAAGATTTAACAACTAGTGAAATGTTGGTAAATATGTCATCATCATCAAGTTTAGATGATTATTATCCAGCAATAGCAATAGCAACATTAATGAAAATAATAAGAGATCCAACATTATCACAACATCATACAATGGTTGTACAAGCTGTGACATTTATATTTAAAAGTTTAGGTATTAAATGTGTACCATATATATCACAAGTTATGCCAAGTTTTTTAAATGTCATTAGAACAGCTGATATTAATTTTCGTGAATATTTATTTCAACAATTAGCAACACTCATTGCAATTGTTAAACAACATATTAGAAATTATCTTGATGATATATTTAATTTAATAAATGAATTTTGGATTATAAATAATACATCATTACAATCAACATTAATATTACTTATTGAAAATATTGCAATAGCACTTGGTGCTGAATTTAAAATATATTTACCACAATTAATGCCACAAATATTAAAAGTATTAACATATGATTGTAGTAAAGATCGTTGTGTTACAATTAAATTATTATTGGCATTACAAAAATTTGGTAATAATTTAGATAATTATTTACATTTAGTATTACCACCAATATGTAAATTATTTTATACAAATGATTGTCCAATTGGTGTTAATAAAATGGCACTTGAAACAATTGATTATTTATCAGACACTCTTGATTTTACTGATTTTTCATCACGTATTATACATCCAATTGTACGTACTATTGATCAACATCCACAATTACGTGATACATCAATGAATACATTGTGCTCATTGATAATACAATTTGGTAAAAAATATGAAATATTTATACCACTTGTACAAAAAGTTATGATGAAACATAAAATAATAAATTTACAATATGACATATTAATTGATAAAATATTGACTGATAGTTTATTAATAATGAATAGCAACAACAACAATAATAACAACAACAATAATAATAATCTTAACAATAACAATAATCATAGCAACAACAACAATAATAATAACAATAACAATGCCAACAACAACAATATCAATACAAGCACTATGAACTCAAATATGAATAATTATAATATTAATAATGATGATTCATATTCATTATTAATACGACATAATAAAAATCATTTAAAAAATAAAAATCGTGATTTATCATCATCATTAATATCATCAACATCAGATACAACAATTAGAAAACGTTTACAATTTTCAGTAATTAATTTAAAAAATTCATGGACAGCAACACGTCAAGTATCAAAAGATGATTGGCTTGAATGGTTACGTTCATTATCAATTGATTTATTAAAAGAATCACCATCACCAGCATTAAGATCATGTTTAGCACTTGCACAAACATATTCACAATTACCAAAAGATTTATTTAATGCTGCATTTTTATCATGTTGGTCAGAATTGGATGATAAATATCGTAATGAATTAATACAAACATTACAACAAGCAATAATGGTACCAGATATACCAGAAATAACACAAACAATACTTAATTTAGCTGAATTTATGGAACATTGTGATAAAGGACCACTACCAATTGATAATAAATTACTTGGTGAACGTGCAATGTATTGTCGTGCATATGCTAAAGCATTACATTATAAAGAAGAAGAATTTCATAAAAATAATAATAATAATAATAATAATCATTTATTTGAATCATTAATATCAATAAATAATAAATTACAACAAAAAGAAGCTGCTGAAGGTTTATTGGAATATGTTATGAATCATCAAACATCATCTACATCATCTACATCTTCGTCAACATCAACATCTACAACAAATATAAAACAACAAGAAAATTTAAAAGTACAAGTTAGATGGTATGAAAAATTACACAATTGGGATAAAGCATTATATTTATATCGTGAACGTCTTGATATTGATAAAAATAATATTGAATTAACACTTGGTGAAATGCGTTGTTTAGAGGCACTTGGTGAATGGGGTCAATTACATGATGTTGCTAAAAAATCATGGTCAAATCAAATTGATGATACAAAACAAAAAATGGCAAGAATGGCTGCTTCTGCTGCTTGGGGTTTAGGTAAATGGAAAAGTATGGAAAAATATGTATCATTTGTACCAAAAGAAAGTCAAGATGGTGCATTTTTACGTGCTGTATTAGCAATACATAATAAACAATATAATATTGCACATCAATTAATTGATAATGCTAGAGATTTATTAGATACTGAGCTAACAGCAATGGCTGGTGAAAGTTATCAACGTGCATATAATGCCATGGTTGAAGTACAAAAACTTGCTGAACTTGAAGAAGTTATACAATATAAGCTAATACCAGAAAGAAGAAATACAATTAAAAATATGTGGTGGCAAAGATTACAAGGTGGACAAAAAATTGTTGAAGATTGGCAAAAAATAATTCAAGTACATACACTTGTTATATCACCACAAGATGATATGTATACATGGCTTAAATATGCATCACTTTGTCGTAAAAATGGTAATTTAATATTATGTCATAAAACATTAATTATGTTGATGGGTTGTGATCCATCAAAAACACCAAATGATCCATTACCAACAAATAATCCACAAGTTACATTTGCATATTGTAAACATTTATGGGTTGCAAAAAAACGTGAAGATGCATATAATCAATTGAAAATATTTGTTGAAAATTCACTTGAAAAAGTTGCAGCAGCATCAGCATCAGCATCATCATCTGTATTACTAACTGGTAATAATAATAATAATAATAATCAAAATCAAATTGATAATCATCATCATCATCAATATGATACTAAAAAAAGATTATTAGCAAGATGTTATTTAAAATTAGGACAATGGTTAGAATCACTTGAGGGTATTAATGATAATTCAATACCAGCAGTATTATCATATTATTCAGCAGCAACTGAACATGATCCAACATGGTATAAAGCATGGCATGCATTTGCATATACAAATTTTGAAAGTGTATTATTTTATAAACATAAACAATCATCAGCTGGTGGTGGTGGTGGTGATGATGGTGGATTAATAATTGAAAATAATAATAGTAACAATAGTAATTCATCATCACAATATATATCAAAATTTACTGTACCAGCTGTTGATGGTTTTTTTAAATCAATTAATTTATCACATGGTAATTCATTACAAGATACATTACGTTTATTAACACTATGGTTTGATTATGGACAATGGCCAGAAGTATATGATGCAATTGTTGAGGGTATACGTCTTATTGAAATAAATACATGGTTACAAGTTATACCACAATTAATTGCTAGAATTGATACACCACGTTTACTTGTTGGTCGTTGTATACATCATTTATTAATTGATATTGGTAAATCACATCCACAAGCACTTGTTTATCCATTAACTGTTGCATCAAAAAGTGCATCACAAGCACGTAAAACAGCAGCAAATAAAATATTAAAAAATATGTGTGATCATAGTCCAACACTTGTACAACAAGCAATAATGGCTAGTGATGAATTAATTAGAGTTGCAATATTATGGCATGAACAATGGCATGAGGGTCTTGAAGAATCAAGTAGATTATATTTTAGTGAAAGAAATGTTAATGGTATGTTTGAAAAATTAGAACCATTACATGCAATGCTTGAACGTGGTCCACAAACATTAAAAGAAACATCATTTCATCAAGCATATTCACGTGATTTAATGGATGCACATGAATGGTGTCAACGTTATAAATTATCTGGTAATGTTAGAGATTTAAATCAAGCATGGGATTTATATTATCATGTATTTCGTAGAATATCAAGACAATTACCACAATTAACAAGTCTTGAGCTACAATATGTTAGTCCAAAGTTAATGTTATGTCGTGATTTAGAACTTGCTGTACCTGGTAGTTATTTTCCTGGTCAACCAATTATTAGAATTTCAAATATACACAGTTCATTACAAGTTATAACAAGTAAACAAAGACCAAGAAAATTATGTATTAAAGGTAGTAATGGTAAAGATTACATGTTTTTATTAAAAGGACATGAAGATTTACGTCAAGATGAACGTGTTATGCAATTATTTGGTCTTGTTAATACTTTATTAATACATGATCCAAATACATTTAGAAGAAATTTAACAATACAACGTTATGCTGTTATTCCATTATCAACAAATAGTGGTTTAATTGGTTGGGTACCACATTGTGATACATTACATACATTAATACGTGATTATCGTGAAAAAAAAAAAATATTATTAAATATTGAACATCGTATTATGTTACGTATGGCACCAGATTATGAACATTTAATGTTAATGCAAAAAGTTGAAGTATTTGAACATGCACTTGAACATACACATGGTGATGATTTATCAAGATTATTATGGTTAAAATCACCATCATCAGAAGCATGGTTTGATCGTAGAACTAATTTTACACGTTCACTTGCTGTTATGTCAATGGTTGGTTATATATTAGGTCTTGGTGATAGACATCCATCAAATTTAATGCTTGATCGTTTAAATGGTAAAATATTACATATTGATTTTGGTGATTGTTTTGAAGTTGCAATGACTAGAGAAAAATTTCCAGAAAAAATACCATTTAGATTAACAAGAATGTTAATAAATGCCATGGAAGTTACTGGTATTGAAGGTACATATAGAAGAACATGTGAATCAGTTATGCATGTACTTAGAAGAAATAAAGATAGTTTAATGGCTGTACTTGAAGCATTTGTATATGATCCATTATTAAATTGGAGATTAATGGATAATAATAATACAATAATAATAAATAATGCAAATAATAATGCAAATAATAATGCAAATAATACAAATAATAATATTACTACACCAAAAAGTAAAAAATCAGATGTTGTTGCTACTGTTGATGCTACTGTTGCTGCTGCTGCTACTACCACTAGTAGTGATAATCAAGAACATGGTGGTGATTCATTAGATGTTATTGGTTCAACATTACCAAAAAAAGGAATAATACCATGTAGTATGGAAAATTGTGGTGATCAACCAGAGGCATTAAATAAAAAAGCACTAACTGTTGTTACAAGAGTCAGAGAAAAATTAACTGGTAGAGATTTTTCAAATGATGAATCTTTAAGTGTACAACGACAAGTACAATTACTCATTCAACAAGCAACAAATAATGAAAATCTTTGTCAATGTTACATTGGATGGTGTCCATTTTGGTAATTTTGTTAATTTCTCAACATTTAAGACACAATTAATTGTATATATTATTTGTTTATACATATTATTAAAAATATATTAATTTTTTTTTTTTTTTTCAATCAATTATCATTTGCAGTACTACTTTTATTTTTTTTACAAGTCAATTTTATGTATAAGTAATATATGTAGGTATAATAAAACCGCTTTAATATGTCTCTATAATATAAATTTGATATTTATTTAATATTATTTAATATTAAAAATGAAATGCCAATGGTAAAAGTTCATTGACAGATGTTTTAAATACTTTTTCCATATTTGGTGTTGTCAAATAAATAGGCATATCACCAAATTCAAATAATGCCTGTCGACACATACCACATGGTGATGTTATTTTATTATCAACACAATCAGCAACAACTGATAATGCTATAAATTTTTTTTTTCCCTCAATAATTGCTGTTGATAGAGCACTTCTTTCAGCACATGTACCAACTGGATATGATGAATTTTCAATATTACAACCACGTACAATTGTACCATCTTGACAACGTAATGCAGCACCAACTTTAAATTTACTATATGGTGAATATGACATTTCACGTGCATTTTTACTTTCACGAATTAATTCTTGTACATCTTGATCTGTAAATTTATTTATAAATCAACAGCTGTTGATAATAATAATAATAATAATAATATAATTACCTAAAGTACTAAATTCAATTGAATTGAACATATTGATGTTAGTTCTGATGCTGCTGCCACAAATACATAAATGATGATGATGGCAATTATTATTTAAATTTAATTTCTATTTGTTTTATGTTTTTTTTTTATCTTTTATTTGTTTGTTATTTTAATGTGATAGAGTTGAAATTATTGAGCGCATGCTTTTTCTTGACTTTATTTTTGCATTAATTTTTTTTTATACATACATACATGTACTGATTCTGGAAATAATGATAATAATAGCATCAACATCATTAACAACAACAACAACAACAAATATAAATATAAATAGATATAAAAAATTGAATCAAACTTTCTAAACACATTTCACCAATCAACATTTAAACAAATTGAATTAGAAATAAGAGATTTTTTTTTTAGATATTAAATTTTACGTTGATTCTTGAATCTATGCCATATTATGCATTTATATCAAACAAACTGCAATGGTTTGTAATATAAAATTGCAGTGTAAGTACATAGAAAAGGAAGAAAAAAAAAAGATAAAGAAAGTCAAGTAAAATTTTAGAAAAAATTCACTGATTTGTATTAGGAGCACATATAAACGAGAAGGTATTTATTTTCACATTTGTAAAAATAATAATAATAAATGAATAAATACCTTCACTTGGTTATATACTCTTAATACTTGATTCTAGTTTTCTCAATCAGAATGCATTTGCCATTTACATATATATATATGTGTCAAATAAATTTAATAATAATAATAGTAAATAAAAATAAAAGAAAAAACAAAGACAATGAGAGAAATTAGCCAATGAGACAAGATGATAGATAATTTTTTGTTTTTAAAATAATAATAATAATAATTTATAAATAAGGAAAAGATTTTTTAGGATATTTTTTTTTTTTTTTTTTATATTTTTTTTCAAAATGATTTTTTAGTAATTAAAAAACTATCTATATCTATATCTATACTGATAAAGTTTGTGTGATTGAAAAATAAAAATAAAAAATCTTAAAATATGGCTTTAACAAGTACTCTAATTGAACAACAAGGTAAATTATGAATAAAAAATTACAATCACATATTACATATTATAAAAAAAATTAATTTACTATTTATTTATTTATTATAGCTAATGACAAGGACATTCATCAAGAAAAATTAACAGGTTTTTTTTTGTATTATATATCAATATATTTTAAAATAATTATTTTTATTTTTTTATTTTTTCATTTAATTTAGCACTTCAAGAGTCACTTTCAAATGCAAATAAAAGAGCAGCTTTTTTAGAAAATAATTTTTTAAATCTGAGAAAACAGTATAAAAATAATACTCGAAAATATGATGACAATAATTCAATATTGGAATCATTTGATCCTATTGAAAATTATAATGATAATGAAACAGAACAAATAATTAAAACTCCAGAAGTATTTTTTTCACCAAGAAAAGAAGATAGATATCATGATGCTGAGAATAATGATAATGATCACATAAAATATAATCAACATGATGAAACTGGTAAATAATATTATCAATAATATCAATTATTATTATATTAATTGTTTTAACATTTTTTTTTTTTTAGAAGAAAGTCCAACTTATACAGCACGATCATTTAGAATTAAATCAAATGATTATTTTGATGAATCCAGTCAATCTGACTGTGACGATGATTTGTTTAAACATAAAATTGACGATGATAAAATGATAAAAATAAATAAAAAAATTAATCAGCAATATGAAAATAATAAGTGGTTACCAAAGTTATGGAATGAAAAATCAGTGGAACAAGTTGAATTAGTAAATTATAATGTCAGTGAAATGATGTTGACTAAATTGGCAAGTTCTCGTAAAACAATAATTTCCAGTAGAAAAAATAAATCATTATCAAAGTCACATTTTAAGAATAAAAATAAAGTGAGTGCTCGAAAAGATTATGAAAATAATTCTGTTAAAGTTAAAAAAGTCAAAATAAGAAAAACAAACAAAAGAATTAAACAAACAGCATCTAAAAGTACAACAGCAAGTGTTAAACACATGAATATTTTACCAGAAGGAAAACATTTACGAAAACACTCAAATCGACAAAGTAAATATATAAATACAAATTCAATATTATTATATATTATTATTTATTATTTATTAATATTATTATTTAATAGGCAAACGATTAAAAATTAATAAAATTGAAACACCAAAACAAGTTGTTGATGATGATAAATTTAATGTTGTTGATGATGATGATGATGATGATGAAAAAGAAATAATTGAGACAAATGAAAATAAAAAAGAAATTGTCGAATTATTTAGTAATACTGCAGCTAAAAGTGATCAAAGTTTGTCAGCCACATCAAGTGATACAAAATTTAAATTAAATATAGTAAAATCTCCTCGTCGAATGGTTGATAAAAAAATTAAAAAATCAATTAAAAATCAAAATATTATTGAGGAAAAAAATGATAATTTAATAAAACCAGATGGTGACACTACTACTTTGTCTAGGTAAATCAATTTTTTTTTCTATATTTATTTAAATAATAATAATAATAATAATAGTAATGTTAATATTTTTAATAGAAAAAAAGAAAATGAAATGAAATTACCAACAGCAACATGTAATTTTTCTTGTGATAATCAATCATTAGCATTACCAACTTATCAACGTCCAACAATAGCATCACAACAAAAACGTAAAAATAGATGTTACTATGGAAGATATAGCTATCAATACATACCATTTGTTGTTGGAACATCAATTAATAGAACTCATAATATTGGTTTAAATATACAGCTTGCAATGAGTCTAATGAAGGCACGACATACAAATGAGCCAGCAGATATTCGACCAATGTTAATTAAAAAATTTAGACGTGGTCTCAATCCAGCATACAATCTTAAAGATAATTTTATTAAACTTGAAGAAAATTTTAAAGAAACAAATATTGAGCTTACTCAGAGTCAACTTTTGCAACAAACTCAACAAGAACTAAATAAAGAAACTCAAAATAGAAATAATATTGATATGAATGACATTCGAAATATTATGATTGAATTACATAATAATTTTGAAATATTGCAATTGCAAGTATTTTTAATATTTATTATTTTATTTTTAAACAATATTTATATTATCATTATTATTATTATTATAGAAAACAAGAAAAATTACAAGATGAAGCTGAAAAATCAACAGATAAAAAAAAAATTGATGCCGAATTGAAAAAACTCGAAAATGAATTAACAATAAAAGAAAAACAAATAAATCAAGTTGTTGCTTTATATCACGAGGTTATTTAATTATTATTTGAAAAATATTTAAAAAATTTTTATTATACTTATTTATTTTATTATTTTAGATTAAAAAAACAACAACAGTAAATGAAAATTCAAGGACTGCTTCAACTTCAACACGCTTGACTGCACTTTTACGTAAAATACAATCATTTCAACAACAATTAATATCTTTGTAAAATTATTATTATTGTTATTATTAATATTATTAAATTAAATACAAGAAATAAACAAAAAAAATAAATAAATATAAATATTATGTTTACATTTTATTACTTTTTCTACCAACAACAACAACAACAACTTTAAAATTTTTTGTTGTTGCAAAATTTTAATTTTCTATTTATGATTTATATATTTTATGTTTATTCATTTTATATCATTTTTTGCAGTCCATTCATATTTAATTCTCCAAATGCAAATTCGACAAATAAAATTATCATCATCAGTTTTTATCTTATTATATTCATTTAGTATGTAATATGATTCCTTGCAATTTGACTCGAGACAAATATATTATTTTGTTTTTAAATTCAATCAGCATGAAATATTCTTTATAATAATAATAATTACATTTTGTTCAATTTATTTGGCAATTGAAATAAATAAAAATAAAATTAATAAAATTAATAAAATTAAATGTATGAAGTTTATGACATTTATATATTTTATTTATTTATTTATTTATTTAAATATTTATATTTGACATAAAATAGAGCTATTTGCAGTTTATCACAGACTAAAAATAAGGTCATGCTCATGATTATATTAAAAGAAAAAAAAAAAAACTTGACGCTGATTCAACTGATAAACTTGAACAATTTATTATTTTTAATCAACATTTTTCCATAATATTAATAATATTAGTAAAATTCAAGTAAAATAAAAAAATAAATAAATAATCAATTAATTAACACTTTGGTCAAGCATTTTTAGCAATCAATGCTTCAATTAAACGTAATTTACCCTTTGTTTGTTTATAAGATTCATAAATAATTTGTATTTGTTTATCTTTTCTGTCATCTTTTTGCATTTTTCTACCAGTTTTTAGCTCAAATTCCATTTCAAGTTCTTTTAATGATCTTCTTAAACGTTTTTTTTCTTCTCTTATTATAATTTTTTGTGCAATTAAATCATCATATGGCATTGAGTGTAAAATTTCACTTGTTCCACTAGTAACAACAACAGCAGCAGCAATACCACGACTTTCTTCACTACTACTGTGTTGACTATCACTATCTGTTGTAAATAATGATGATGATGAATCAATACAATTATTTAGGGTATCTTGTTGTTGTTTATTTTCATCATTACCACCACCACCAGTAATTACTAATGATGATGATGATGATGATGTAAAATCCATTGCTTCATGTTCAAGTATTGTTGCCAATTCAGATATACTATCTTTGTGTTTACTTGAACTAGCACGAATTAATAATCTTTTTAATGTTCTATATCTATCATAAAGTGGACGAACAACAATACGATCTTCTTTTGATACTGCTCTACCAAATATACTCTCAATTTGTAATAATGCTTTTTGTAATGATGTTTTTTCATCTAATAATTCATCATAATTATATTCTTCAATATTTATATTTCTATTTAATTTTATACGTTTATCTGTTAATTTTTTTTCCATATCTTTAACCATTTCTTCCATCAATAATGCATTTGATTTTTCACTACAATTATTATTATTATTATTATTTTTTAATTTACATTGTAATGATAAATTATCAATTTTATTTATTTTATTATTATTATTATTATTATTATGAAATATATTTGTATTTATTGAATCTTCTTTTAATAATTTATGTTCTTTACGTAATTTATTTAATTCAACAAGTAATTTTTTAATATCACGATTATTCATTTTATCTGAATGACTTGGACGATAGCCATTCATTTCTTCAAATTGTTCTTCATATTTTTTTATTTTTTTCTTTAAGCCATTTATTTTTTTTGTTAAATTTTTTAATTCAATATCTGTTGTTGTTGTTGTTGTAATTTTTTTAATTATTTGTGGTGGTGGTGGTGGTGGTAGTAGTGGTAGTGGTGGTATTGTTGTTAAATTAAATAATTCTGAATCATCATCGTCTTCGTAATTGTCATTTTCATCATTATAAAATCTTCTTGTTGAAAGTAATTGAGAATTTCTTGGTGATAATGTTGCATTAATATGATATGTTGAATTTTCATTATTTTTTTCTTCATTATTAATAATATTTAAATTTTCATTGGTAAGATGTTGATAATGCCAATTTGTTATTTCTGGATCATTTGGATTTTCATCACTTGCTCGAGCAAGTGCACGAGCTGGTGATGGTGATCTACTGGGTCCACTATTTAACATTTCTAAAAAACTTTGACCAGTTGCTGCTGCTGTTGATTGATTATTTTTTGATGATGATTCGAAATAAAATGATCCATCAGTTTTATTATTATTATCATTTTCTTTACTTTGATCACAATCATCATTATTATTATTATTATTATTATTATTATTATAATTTTGACAAAGTTTAATTTTTCTTCTACGTGCTTGACGACGTCCACGTGGTATTATACTTCGACTAAATCTTTCAGTACAACGTAAATTTTCAACATCAAATTCTTGACGTTCTGTTGTTGTTATTTGATGACATGGTGATGATAAAGCTGATTGTGTTGCTGCTGCTGCTGGTACTGGTGGTGATGATGATACTGGTGAAATATTTGTTGATCGTTCATGAAGAGGTAGACCTCCACAACGCTATATATTAATATATCAATTCAATTAATTATTAAATACTAAATTATAGATATAGGTATATTAAAAAATAATATTTTGAGACTTACAACTCCGTGACCCATCTCTTGGCCAATAATTGATTGTAAAATATGTAAACGACGATAAGTTTTGAAATCCTCGTGGCTGCTTACTCTTCTTATTGATTTATTTGATTCTTTAGTTGAATTAACTAAAATTCTTTCTTCACTATTACTTCTTATTAATTTATTTTCTTGACAACAATTTTCACAATTATTATCTTTTCTTTTACGCGGTTTCAGCGCGAAAAGTATATCTTTATTATCCTTGGTAATTATTATTGGGCTAGAATTGTCACTCGAATCTCTGAAACTAAAAATAAATTAAAAAATTAATTTATAAATATACCTATATTTATTTATACGTCATTGTCTCGTGATTTTAATTAATTATAATTTAACATTATATTATGCACTTGAATGTTTATTTCCGTATATAGGTATATTAATTATCCATGACAAATAATATTTAAAAAATATTCAAGGATATTATAATATCAATAGTTTTTCTCTCTCGAAATTTTCAATAAATAAATGAAAATTATTTTAATATTTACTGTATTTAAAAAAAATAAAATAAAATAATAACAAATTGTCGGTATTGCTCATCATCACCATCATAATGATCATTCAGTAGTTTTCCTCTATCATCAATCATTTCTCTCTTTTTCTCTCTCTCACACACACACACACACAATCACACATTTCTCTTGACTACACAAAAAAAAAAAAAAAAGAGTATGTATATCAAGTATAAATTTTAAACTTTAAATTTTAATAATACTCACATAAATAAATAAATATAGTGATATATAATAAGAGAATGTCTTGTATATTGTATATTATCTATGTAATCATAAATATAAATTTTGTTTTCCAATGGCTCTTGACTGAGATGAACAACAACTTTAATGTATTTCGATGATACATTTATCAAACTGTCTTGTTTATTCTTTCTTTTTATTTAATTTAATTTTAATATCAAATTAACACTATTATTCAATTGGCCAATTTTATTTTTTCATAATTATTGTACTTATATGATATATTAATACTTGTATATAGTTATATCAAATGATGGATATAATGCAGCATTGAGATTCTCGACAAAGCAACTGTATGTACTATGTAGTAAACCGTGGTACATAAACTGTTTCGGATTTCGTATTTCGGTTCGACGCCGGTCACGACTGACGACTCTATGTAGCTTGTATATGTATCATATATCCGTATATCCGCGTATTATATACATATAATTATTATATGTACGTACTTTTACAACAATATCCCCTACTACAATTTTACTTGTATATAAAATTTTCACATTTTATTTTATTTTTCAATCATCTAAACTTGCAATGGTACTATAATTTTTTATTATTATTATGAAATTCTCAAACTAAAAATCTTCCGGGGTATAAAAAAATAGTCAAAATATATTTCAAACTATTTCGAATCAAATTCCATAATCCATACGAGACTTGCGAAATTGTGACTATTTATTTATTAAATATTTTGTGTATTGTATATATGTATATCGCATAACAATATTGCTCGAATTGGCAAGCATAATACTACTCAAGTGTCACTTTTAATATTTATTTACCATTATAATTATTTTATTCTTTTTAAATTAATTTATCGATTGAATATTTTTACTACTTTCACTGGCAAGTGTGTGTGTGTGTGTGCATAGGTAACATTGTATGTACATATTTCGCTCACGTGATGATAATGATGATATTATTGTAAATAATCGTTTTTTAAAAATAAAGATTAATATTTAAAAAAAAAGAAAAGTTTTTTAGTTGCATTGAAATATTGATAGTTAATAATTGACAGTACATCCACGTTTACGTTGCAACCAGGGCCGGCCTATTCAAGGATTGACCCTGTAAATTTTCAACACACACAATACATTTATTCTTATATTTTATTTTAAATTATTTTATGTTTATGTCATTTATGGGTACTTGAAAAATTTCTTGAAAAGTTGATTATTTTAATTTTTCAATATACATGTATTTAATATTTGAAATGTCGTGTCAAAGCAAGGCTGATGTAATATTCATGATCATTGACCAAATAATTATTTGATGATGATGATTTTTTATTTTATATATTATTTCTATATCTATTTTATTAATATATAGGTATATATATTATTATTTATTATCCTTTCTATATAGTTGATTGAATAATCTACAAGGCAAACTAGTTGCATTTAAATTTTATAACGAAAAAAAAAACAAGGCCATTTATTTAGATGGCAAAATATTATGCAGTTGATCGAGCCTAATTTATCTGATATGATATAGCTAGATTATATTACAAAACACAAAAATCATGATAAATGATAATATATATAATATATAATATGTAAACTTGACATTGTGTGAATTGAATATATTTTTAGCGATAAGTAGCTAGAAATAAAAATAAACATTCTACTATACATGTACATATAATTAAACTATAAGTTTTAAGGAAGTGGAATATTTTTTTTTTTCTTTCATTACTAAATATTTTTAAAAGAAAAAATATACAATGTGTACCATGTGTGTATGCGCGTATTATAATATGTATATACCTCAAGCCATGAATTTCACAAAAATAATAATTTAACAATAACAAGTTTTAAATTTAAAATATAATTATATATATATATTTAAAGATGAAATTGACTCAAAAAAATTATTATTTAGACGAGTTTATTCAGCTCGATCAACAAAATAACATGAGCCAAAATAACACACAATTTTACAATATATATAAAAATATAAATAAATATATGTACGCGTTAATATATATTTTTTAGATAAACACAAATAATTTCAAGTTGAAAATATCTACGTCATGCCAAATTGCGTCACAAGAAAGAGTTCTTTAAACTCGTAAATTCATTTAATATGTATTAATTTATTTTTGTTGTTTATTAATAT
This sequence comes from Aphidius ervi, assembly GCA_015776835.1. NCBI lineage: Eukaryota > Metazoa > Arthropoda > Insecta > Hymenoptera > Braconidae > Aphidius > Aphidius ervi. The sequence goes on from MKYW01000059.1 coordinate 55,633, forward strand.
TGTCAATATGAAAATTAAATTTATTATTTATACATACATGGAATTTGATGTTTTAAATAGTCTGGATGTTTCATTGAGAATATCTCTGAGAAGTGTAGTTGCTGGTGGTACATGGGGTAATACAACTGGTGCAAATACACCACAAACACCACATTCTCGTCCATGACGTGATTCATATTTGCTTAAATAAATTATTAAATAACTCAATAATTTATAATGACATGTTGGTAAACTTTGTAGCAATTGATTTGTCAATTGTATCCATGCTTCATGATTATTTTCAAATTCTTCTATAAAAAAAAAAAAATAAATATATTTAAGTTTAAAATTATTTAAAAAATAAAAACCACATCAAGTTCAATTACCTCTCTTTATGTAAAAATTCATTGGAAAATTAAATGTTTTATTTTTTCATCATGAATCATTTTTAAAATAAAAAATATATTATCATTTAATTTTTCAATAAAATCATTTATTTATATTTACATACGTCAATGAATAATAATAATAATAATAATTTTTAAATGTAAGTAAATAGTAAATACTTACGAGAATGAATATTTACAAGTCGTTCAACCATTGATGATGGTACAAGTGGTTGTGGTAATTCTTTAAAATATTGTCGTAATAATGTTGCTGCTGTTGATGGACAAGCAGCACCCTCAAGATCAGCATCACCACGTCTTTCAAATGAATTACGTAATTTTTCAGTTAATCTTGGATTACCACCAGATAATCGGAACAATGTTGGATTATTAAATGCATTATTTTCAATATAATTACACAATCTATATACGACATATGGTATACCAGTGTCATTGTACGATTCAATATCTTCAATATTAACACCAAAAAAACGTTTTATATTTTCACGATTACCACGACCAAGTAGTAATGAACCAGTTAAAACACGTTTAACCCTTGAAAATTTTGATTCATCCTGTAATTTTTTAAATATCATAAATAATAATAATAAATAAATAAATAAATAAATAAATAAATAACATTATTACTTTTTCATTGTTTTTTTGTTCTCGTATTATTATTGTAGATGTAGATGTAGATGTAGATGTAGATGTAGATGTAGATGATGTTTGTTGTGGAATCTGGTTTTTATTTTGTTGATTCTCTTGAAGAGAATCCTGTTGCTGGACTCGTTTCATTCCCATCCGTTTGCACCGCGACCCACTGCCGCACTATATAATAATAATAATAATAATAAATATATAGATATTTTTTTAATTTAAATTATCAAAAAAAAAAATAAATTACTTACAATGCACTCTTTTGCAGCTCTCCACAGATTGAAGTATGACAATATCAGATATGAAAAACCGTAATAGCAACGGCTGCTATTTGTATTATTGTATTATTGTTATTAAATCAATTATTTGTTTTAATTTTTATTATGAAAAATTAATGTTGAGTACAATAATTGTAGGACAGGATTCATATCCTTATCACGGCACATCATATAAATAATATTTAATAAGTTTTCCGAGGCAAATTGTAGCTACCTATGGTTGCTTTAAAAAATGTGTTGACACAAGGCGTAGAGTAAGCATTGAGAGTTTATCAAAATGTTTTTTTTTTTTTTTTTTATGATATAAAGTACTACCAAAACTTGTCGTAATTTTTCTTATCTTACAAAGTTGATGATTAATTAGGTAATTGAAAATCACAAAAACAATGACAATTATTAGTGTCAAAATGTCAATCCTCGTTGCATTATATTGATTGATTGTTGTTTCACTAAAAATTAAATTAATAATTAAATAATTATTTTTTAAATTTAAATGTAAACATGAATTATAAATATCTAGAGCAATTATTTTGACGAAAATAAATTTCGTTTGCTATAATAACTGCGTCACAAATTTTATATAATATATAATTATAAATAAATAATTTCATTGTTTTTTCTATATTATAAATATAATAAAAAATATTCAAACCTGCAGTACTCATGCCAATATATATAATATTTAATTGTTAAAGTTTAATGTTTGTTTTTTTTTTTCTTCCATCACTTGACAGTCACAAAACACACATTTTTTAATAAAAAATACAAAAAAAAAAAAATTTAATTAACAAAAAAGAGTATTTTTTTGTGATAGCAATTTAATGTTTCAAATGAACTTGTATTTTAGTATGTAGTATTTATTTTTTGACGTCGCAAAAATTGTGATTGACTCGAGGACAAGGCAATATTATTGTGTGTGTGGCCTCGAACACATAATTCGGCGCAATTTTTTAGAAATAATATTTCTAACATTTTGACAATGTAACAGTGCGCATGTACTAGATGTATATTAAATCAATAGTTATAACTTCTAAATAATAATAATAATAATTTGATATAAAGATGTTATAAATATGACCCAATCATTCATTCATTCATTCATTCATTGACTAAAAAAATATACATTATAATCATGATGAATGAATGAATAATTATTTTTATTTTTAAATTTGTAGTATCGAAAAACAAAAACTAAAATTTAATAAAAACATTGTAAAAATAATATATTTTTAAATAATTTTATTGAGAATTCAATGATATTATTATCTCATACATATTATTACATAATTTAATTTTGGAAAAAGTAAATTATTATTATTATTATTAAAAAATAAAAGAAAAGAAAAGAAAATTTTTTCATCATCAGCGTATAAAAGACTCAAAAAGTATCAAGATAATTTATACATTTTTACCAGGAATTTTGACATTGAAACAAATGTATTATCAGTTATGTTGTTTTTGTTAATTTATAGATATTTTTTTTTTTTAGGTAAAATCAACTGTTAATATATGTACTTATTATTTAATATAAATATATATTTAAACAAAAAACATTGGATTATTTGAATGAAAATCTTGGCAAAGAGTCAACTTGTTTCTTTGTTCAGATGGCAAATCATTCAGTTTAATATGAACATTATGAGTAAGTGCACGAGCACGAAAAGCAGCAAGATGAGCATAATATGTTGGTGCAGGATAACTCACTGAACGTGTACAACGTGAAAACATGTGACATAAATAATATGTCAGCTTTTCAATTTGATCCTCAGTCATGTCATTGTCATCCCAAAGACAACGATATTTTGTTGGTTTAGCAGTTCCCTAAAACAAATTAAATTAAATTATGTAAATATTAAATTAAATATTAAATTAAATATATTTAATTTTGACTTACTTGAATACTTGCATGTGATACAAGATAAAAATCAATATGTGATGGATGAGTTATTTGTGTATCAACAATTGTACCAGCTTGTACATTACCAGCACGATCATCAGAATTTCTTTTATCTGTTGGAAATAGACGTATATGATGACGTTTTTGAACAACTAAAAATGTAATTTTTGGTTCATATTTTTCTGGTAATCCAATTTTAACACATGCATTTCTAATTGCTGTTAATTCATAATGCATTATTTGAGGAAATTGTCCCTCACTAACACCATCACGATAATATATTATTTTATCTGGTTTACGTTTATTATTCATTTCCATAAAACGTGACAATTGATTATATATTATTTCAGTTAAATCAGATATAACTTCTTGACGTGGTGGTTGAAGTTTAATTGTAACATTATATTTAAATGCTGTTGGTTCAAAACTAGCAGCAACAGCAGCAATTGATGGTATATCTGTTGCATCCGGTGATGGATGAGTAACATCAGCACCAATAAACATACATGGTGTTTTTAAACAATCTGGTTTATCAGCTGATGCAAATATATGATTAATACCATTCAACTTTGAATTTAATTTAAGTAATATATTACCAGCTGTCATTCTATTCATTTTACGTTCAATTGTAAAATCTTTAATGCATTGTGTTAATATGCCAACTTTTAATTCAGCAACTTGTTTAACTTTTGGATATACATCAGCCATACGTGATGGTATAACAACAACAATTAATTTTAAACCACGTTGTTTCATATCTTGTAAATAACCAATAAGTGGACGTAAATCACTACCACGTAATTGTATTGATCGAAATGGTTTATCTGGTTCACCAATTTGCATACCATTACTATTACGTTTTAATTCATTAACAAATTCCATTAATACACGTTCATCAACACGACTTAAATTTAATATTGTCCAACTTTTATCTGGTATATTTGGTGTTGTATGAAATTTATTTGCATTCCAAACACCTTTATTAACTCTTATTGGATTTGTATCATGTAAACCTGGTGCTTCTAATACACGTGCATCAACTTCAGTAAATTTACCACTGACATTTATTCCAAATTCTTGCATTGTTTTATTTGTATTAAAATTCATATTATTAAATGCTTCCATTATTTTATTTTCTCTAATTGCTGGTGGTGTTGCTGCTTGTTTAATCATAGCTGATGTTTGTTGTTCATCAAGTTTACGATTAGTAACATTACCAGATGCAATTGTACATAATTCAAGTGGTACAAGTATATGTGGATTTTTTGTTCTTGATCCAACCCATAATAATGGCAAATCTGGATATTTAATTTTATAATTTTTAGCACCAGAAAAATAAGTTAATACAGATGTTTCTACACCATTTGCCATTTTAAATATTGCTTGTGCTGGTGGTTTATCAAGACCATTTATACCAACTGTACGTTTTGTTGTTGGTTTATTTGGTAATTGATATGTTACCTTTAACATTCTCAAATATGAATTAATTTTATCAATATTTCTTTCAATAATAGCTGCTGTTACTGTATTACAAGGATCACGATATGTTGAACATACATCTTTTATTGCTTGTAATACTGGTTGTGGTTTTGGAAAACTTTTATGTGCAACATCAACATTAAAATATGGCTTCCAACCAAGTACAGCTGATTGAAATAAACCAGTCCATAATTCCATACCTGTACCAAGATCAACTGGATTATTTGGACGTTGATAAAATGAACGTCCAACCATAATTGCTCTGTCATATGATGCACAACGGAGTACAACATCAAGTACTTGCATTGATGTGAAATTTCTTTCATGTTCTTTCATTCCTGGTGCAATATTTTTAAACCATGATATATCAACGACATTTGCTTTTGTTAATGTTACTTTGACATTTCTTGTTTCTTGACTTTCATTATCAACAATAACTTCAACTTCTGATGTTATACTATGACCAAATGGTAAATCACCAGCTGAATAAACATTTGCACGTCCATCAAATGCTGGCCAATTATTTGGAAAATTACATTGTCTCATTGCATTAAATGCCAAACGTTTTAAAAATTTTGGCTTATCTGGATCAAATTTAATATCATAATGTGTTGCATTTACTTTAAAATTTTTATTAAATGTTATTTCCATCATGTTTGTTCTAACACGTATTTTTCTACCAAGAGTTCCAGCTTTATTTGGATTTTTACGTACTGGTATTAAATCAAGTAATCGATTTTTTTCTTTTTCAGGCATTTTTTTAGCATCAATACTTGTAACAGATAATTGTTGTTGTTGTCGTTGTTGTTGTTGACCTTGACCTTGACCTTGACCACCACGACTTGTTGCTGGATTTAAATCAGAACGTGTTGTTGAAGCAATTTGTTGCTGCTGCTGCTGCTGCTGTTGCTTATTAACAGGTGATGAAGCTGGTCTTTTAAAACCAGGTGGTGGTGATGTTGCATCACTTTTTTGTTGTCCAATTGTTTGCTCATTTTTTTTTGGTCCCCAAAAAGATGGAGCTGAAGATGGAGCTTTCATACCAGGAGGTGGTCCCTAAAATTAATAATTATCAACAAAAATATTTAATATTTATTATCATCAATCAATCATTTTGGAAATTAATTTTATTACCTGTTGAGATGATTGTTGTTGTTGTTGTTGTTGTTGTCCTCGTTGACCCCAGGCACTTGTTGAACCTGATGAACTTTCAGATTGTTTCATTGGTGCCTGTTGAGTTAATAAATTAAATTCAATATTTAAAAAAAAACAAAAAAAAAATTTACAAAGATAAACAGTATATCAAGTATCAGCATGATGAGTCATGCTTGCTTTTAACACACTCAAATTCAAAGAATACAACAAAGTATTTTAAATTTAATATAACAATGAATTATAATTATTATAAAATAAAAGTTTTATATTTTACATTTGTCTGTTGTGGACGTTGTTCTTGAGATGATGGTGGTGGTCTACGATCTTCTCTATCATTGCCTCTATGATCATTTCTAGGAGGACCTCTGGGACCAGGTCTATCATCATTCCTAGGAGGACCTCGTTGATCACGTCCAAATGCTTTTCCTCTACCTCTACCTCTACGGCCATCAACTTGTAGATCATCCATTCGATCTGAAAGCTGTTGCTCAGATCTGTCTTTTCCTGCAAGCAAATAATTTATTTTAGTTATTTGTAACCTTAAATCTTTCACCAAAGAGTCATCAAGAATATAATTATTATTTTTATTCAAGTCATAGCATAAATAAAGTCTAAAAATTTGGTATTTTTAAAAAATTACGTTTAGCAATAATATTTATCAGAAAAGAAAAAAAAAAAAAAAAAANCTTTTTTCCATCTTTTTTTTTTTTTTTTGGCTGACTGACTGATTTATTAATATATAATATTATCAATGATTTTATTATTAAACACAAATTGCAAATTGTTTGATAAAACTGATGCGTTCGTTTTGTTCGTTATAATATTATGACGTTGTGTATGATAATGATAATTTAACACGTTTAACACAGCCCACAGGCAAACACGGCAAACATGAAACACCAAACACTTTCTAGAATTTCAGCAAATTTCAGTCCCTCTCCCCCCACACTTATTTTTTTTATTGTTTTTTATCATCTAAATGCGCAAAAGTCGAAGAGAGAAAGAGAGAGAGAGAGATGATGATGATGTTTTTAGAATTGGCTGTACATTAATCATATTAAGGTGTATATTCATGTAAATAAATTCGCCATGTTGATTATTTATAAATTATAAATAAAAACATGGTTGAGGTTGACTGACGTTTTATATAAAAGTTATTATAATTATAATTGCAAGTATTTATTTATTTACATTATTAAATAAAATTATATTAATTTGTTTTATCTTAAATTTCAGATATAAAAATTGAGTATTTTGTTTTCATACAAGTTACTATACCAGCTATATATTAAAAAATTAAAACGTCATCAATAATTTTGTATTATTTATTAAATTTATCATCATTATAAATTAAATAATGGATCGAAGAAGTAGATCTAGAGAACGTGAACAAGATCGTGAGCGTGAACGTGAACGTGAACGTGAACGAGAACGTGATCGTGATCGTGATAGAAGAGATCGTCGTCGTTCACGTAGTCGTTCAAAAGATCGTAAAAGAGATCGTAAACGTTCAAAAACTCCTGATAAACTTCAAAAACGTGATAGATCAAGGGAACGTATTAAAGGATCAAATACAAATTCTAAAGATAATAAAAAACGTAAATCAAGTCCAACAGCATCATCACCAGGTTTACTTATTCATGATTATGATGAAATTAAAAAACATGACAATGAAAAAAATGATAATAAATCAACTAAAAATATTGCTAAAATAGATGATAATGATAATGATGATAATAATAATGATGAAGAAAATAATGATCATCATCATCATCAACAACAACAACAACAACAACAAGATAAACAAAAAAAAAAAGAACCACTTAGTTTGGAAGAATTATTGGCAAAAAAAAAAGCTGAAGAAGAAGCAAGATCAAAACCAAAATTTTTAACAAAAGAAGAAAGAGCAGCATTGGCATTGGAAAAACGTCAACAAGCTGTTGAAAATATGAAAAATCAACAAGATGAAGATAGACGTAAATTTTTTTCAAAACAACAAGAAAGTTCATCATCAACATCAACACATTGTGATTTAGATAATAATAATGATGATACAAATAATAAACGTCGTGAACGTGAACGTGAACGTGAACGTGATCGTGAACGTGAACGTGATAATAATAATTCAACATTAAAATATACAAATGAAGATAAAGAAAAAGAAGTTGAAGCAATTAAAGAAAGATATCTTGGTCAAGTTAAAAAAAAAAGACGTGTTAGAAGATTAAATGATCGTAAATTTGTATTTGATTGGAATGCATCAGAGGATACATCAGTTGATTATAATAATATATATAAAGAACGTCATCAGGTACAATTTTTTGGTCGTGGTAATTTAGCTGGTATTGATATTAAAGCACAAAAACTTGATCAATCTGAATTTTATGGTAAATTATTAAAAAAACGTAGAACAGAAGCTGAAAAAGAACAAGAAAAAATGAGATTAAAAAAAGTTAAACAAAAAGAAGAAAAACAAAAATGGGATGATCGTCATTGGTCAGATAAACAATTAAATGAAATGACTGAAAGAGATTGGCGTATATTTAAAGAAGATTATAATATAACAATAAAAGGTGGACGTATACCAGATCCAATAAGATCATGGAAAGAATCAAATTTTCCAAAAGAAATACTTGATATTATTGAAAAAGTTGGATATAAAGATTTAACACCAATTCAACGACAAGCAATACCAATTGGTTTACAAAATCGTGATATTATTGGTGTTGCTGAAACTGGATCTGGTAAAACATTGGCATATTTAATACCACTATTATTGTGGATAACATCATTGCCAAAAATTGAAAAAGTTAAAAATGCTGATCAAGGACCATACAGTATTATATTGGCACCAACACGTGAGCTGGCACAACAAATTGAAGAAGAAACAAATAAATTTGGTAATACACTTGGTATACGTTGTGTACTTGTTGTTGGTGGTTTATCACGTGAAGAACAAGGTTTAAGATTACAAATGGGTTGTGATATTGTTATTGCAACACCTGGACGTCTTATTGATGTACTTGAAAATCGTTATTTAGTATTAAATCAATGTACATATATTGTACTTGATGAAGCTGATAGAATGATTGACATGGGTTTTGAGGGTGATGTACAAAAAATATTAGGCTATATGCCATTGACAAATTTAAAACCTGATAATGATGATGCTGAAGATGGAGAAAAATTATTAGCAAATTATACAAAAAAAAAATATCGTCAAACTGTTATGTTTACAGCAACAATGCCAACAGCTGTTGAAAGACTTGCTAGAACATATTTACGTCGTCCAGCAGTTGTTTATATTGGTAGTATTGGTAAACCAACTGAAAGAACTGAACAAATAATACATATTATGGGTGAATCAGATAAACGTAGAAAACTTATGGAATTATTAAGTCGTGGATTTGAACCACCAATAATAATATTTGTTAATCAAAAAAAAGGTGCTGATGTACTTGCACGTAGTCTTGAAAAACTTGGTCATAATGCATGTACATTACATGGTGGTAAAGGACAAGAACAACGTGAATATGCACTTGCATCATTAAAAGGTGGTAATAAAGATATACTTGTTGCAACTGATGTTGCTGGTAGAGGTATTGATATTAAAGATGTATCAACTGTTATTAATTATGATATGGCTAAAACAATTGAAGATTATACACATAGAATTGGTAGAACTGGTCGTGCTGGTAAAAATGGTCTTGCAATATCATTTTGTACAAAAGATGATAGCCATTTGTTTTATGATCTTAAACAAATTATATTATCAAGTCCAATATCAACTTGTCCACCACAATTATTAAATCATCCTGATGCACAACATAAACCTGGTACTGTTGTAACTAAAAAAAAGCGTGAAGAGCAAATATTTGCTTAATGATAATAATAATAATAATGGTATGAATTTACAAAAAGATTTTTATCATAATATATATTAATTTATATTAATTTATTTGTTTGTTTTAGAATAATAATGCAACTTGACAATTTGGATTCAACCAATATCACCACTATTACTATTATTATTTTCAAGTGTAAAATTAAATTATTTTATATTCATTGAAAAAAGAAATTTAATAATAAAAACTACAAACAAATAATCATTTGAATTTTAATTGTTTTTTTATTTATATTTTGTATTGTCAATAATTCAATAATTTAAGCAACAAGAGCACTGGCTGTTGAACTTTCGTACTTCCATGTTGGTGCAAGTGTACCTTTGGATTTGTAGTATCTTGATAGACGATGAATTCTTGATTCAACAAGAATCAAACGGAATTTTGAGTCTTTGTCTTTACGATTACGTTCCAAATGCTTACGAATTGCAACAGCTTTTTTGATAAGACAATATACATCTTCTGGTAGATCAGGTGCCAAACCCATAGCTTTGACAATTCTTAAAATTTTGTTACCAGTACGATGACGAGTTTGAGCAACACCATGGCTATCACGAAGAATAACACCTGTAATAATAATAATAATAATTAAATGTTAATAATTTAATGAATATAAAATGATATTAATTATTTGTCAACGAATACCTATCGCAAATGAATATCATCATTGTTGACTCAAAAATTCGGTTTTTAATATTGCAAAATAAATTTTTATAGTGACAAACGAGTATAAAAAATTGTATAGTTTTACATCGAGCCATATTTTGCTGTATAAGTATGTATAAGTGAAATAAAAATAAAATTCTTACCAATTTGTGAAGGAGTGTGTCCTTTTTTTGCAAGTTTAAAGATGAGATCTTTACAGTCCTCAGGGCTGAGTTTCAACCATGATGGAACTGATCGTTTGTATGGTAATGCCGATTGGGAAATACCCTTACTGTTGAAAGAAAAAAAAAATTATTAATATTATTATTTTAAGGTTAGGGTGGAACAACAATTTATAATGGCAATAATTAATATTAAACTCATCAACAGTATACAGGATAAAAAAAAAAAAATAATAAAAATAAAAACAAAAATAATAATTTAATTGTAAAATTCAAGTTCTAAGCATTAATTATTAATATTTATTTTAAATGACATTGACCGCATGGCTCATTTTTTCACTCTGATTTTTCATTATCAAAAAATTATTATGATTAATAAAGAGTTTAAATTTTTCGTGTCATTATGAAGAAGTATATATTTTAAAATTATTTATTGGTAAATAATTAATTAATTTATATGATATTTATTGTAAAAAAAACTTACCCTGGAGCGTGCATACGTCCCATGATTGCTGGTTTTGAGTGAAAAAGAGAGAGAGCAAGAGAGAGTTATTTAATTTTAATGGCAGATGTCCTCCTCTCTCTTGCTCTCTTTCTGTTTTCTTTATTTCAAAAAAGAGGGCGCAAATTTGAAGCGACAAAATTCAAAACAATTATAATTGGATTTTAGAATTTATTATTATTATTTAATTAATAAACAATTTTTAAGTATAAAAAATATATTTTATTTTTAATTTTATTAATGTTTTTTTTTTTTTTAATAAAATTTTTTATCGACAATTAATATTATTCACACACAAACACACACACACACACACGCATGTAAATAAAAATATTAAAAAAAACATGGAGGTCTACATATAAAACTCCATGCTGCTTGGAAAAACTCATCTCCACTCATCTCGGCCAACTTGGAAATCTCACAAGTCACATGGCTTTTTGTATGTAGTTTGTGTGTGATGAAAATAAAAACACAATAATTTAAAATAAGTAATAATGGAAAAAGTAAACAAATGTACGCCAGAAATATTAAAATTTTCAACAGTTAATACATGTAAAAGTAATAAACAAAAAAGGATTGAGAAAAAAGAAAAAAATTTTGTAAGTAAACAAGATTCTTTGACAATTATTGAAAATTTTGATATGAAACGAGCTAAATTAATTCAAGTTGCTTATAATTTTATCAAATTTGAAAATGAATATGAAAAAAAAATAAAACAAGAGAAATGTCATGATGATAAAAAATCAGCTGAAATTGAACTAAAACAATTAGATTGTAATTCAGAACGTCAACAATTTTATTTGACTCCATGTAAAAAATTAAATGAACAAAATCAAACACTTGTATCAATACCTGCAACATGTCAACAACAACAACAACAACAACAACAACAACAACAACAATCAGCATTATTTAATATTAAAGACAAAGAAAAAGATATTATTAATTATTATAATAATATTTTACCAGTTGATGCATTGATTGATTTATTTAATCTTAACAATGGTAATTATTTAAAATATTATATTTCAATAATAATAGATTATGTTTTTTTTCATTTTAATTTTAATTTTTTTATATTTCAAGCATATAAAACACAAAATCGTGAATTAATGTTTACCGTTTCATCATTCAATAATCCTGAATCGATATTTGTTATGAGAAATTTAAATACAAATACAACTTTGGAATTTATACAAAGACTTGTTAAATCTAAACCACATCAAATTGATATTGGTCCTATTTATGAAAAAGTGTAAGTATTTTTTTTTGTTTTTATAATATAATAAAACAAAAATATAGGTATTTATAATTTTTTAGACCACAAAAACTGATGAAAAATAAAGTTATTGCTAGAGAATATTTGATTGATATTGATTTGAGTGATTATGATGAAATACGTACTTGCTGCAAGGAAAAAAATATATGTCAAAAATGCTGGAAATATGCTGCATTGGCATGTCAAATTTTGGACAAAGAAATAAGAGGTAATAGCTGATGATAATAATAAATTTATAATTTAATTTCACTTTTCAATTTTCAAATTTTAATTTAATGTAGCATATTGGCAATATAAACATATAATGTGGGTTTTTTCGGGACGAAGAGGAATCCATGCTTGGATTTGTGATAAAAAAGCCAGAGAAAGTGATGTTGACGATAGAATTGATATTACTGATTTTTTCAGTGTTATTAAATCAGGTAATAATAAAAAACGTGTTAAATTTAGAGGCCCTCTTCATCCTTTAATAAGGTAATCATTATTAGTATTATTATTATTTAAAAAAAATGTAATATATGATTATCATTTATCACTATATTAATTATATATATATTTTTTTTTCTTTTCACAGTGATAATTTTCAATTATGCTTAAAATTTTTTGTTGATATATGTATAAAAGAACAAGATTTATTGAATGATTTGGAAAACATTTCATATTTTTTGGAACAAGTACCAAAAGTATTTCGTCAAGATCTTTTAACTAAATTTAAGTATTACAAAACAAGCTTACAACGATGGAATTATTTTTTACTTTATTATGAAAAACAAATGAATAATAATGATAATAATAAATTAAATAAAGAATTTATAGCTGAATGTAAATATCTTGTTGAAGAAATTGTTATACAATATACTTTTCCAAGATTGGATTGTCCAGTATCAATTCAAACAAATCATGTACTAAAATGTCCATTTAGTTTTCATCCAAAAACAGGAAAAATAGCTTTGGTCATTAAACCAGAACAAGTTGAATTATTTAATCCAGATAAAGCTCCAAGAGTTGATGAAATTGTTGAACAATATCGAAATCGTTATAAATTATCTGAATCAGCAGGGCTACATAAATTTAAAAAATCTGTTGAACATTTTAAAAATATATTGATTCAAATTAAAAATGATGAACAACAACAACAACAAGAAAAATAATATATTTTAACTTTTTATAAATAATTTGTGTGTGTATTTCTTTCATTTCATCATCAGTTAAATGCATTTAAATAAAAGGATATTAAAAAAATTAACAATAGAAATTCACCTTTTTGAATTGTGACATCCATTTTGTAAAATTATGACTCAAGCAGTACCATGACACGAGAATTACCAGTCATACACACACACACACACATACGCACATACATATATATAAATAAAGAAATAAAAAAACCATACATAGCGTTTTTGAGAGAAAGAAAATAAAAATATATTTATCTCGCCCCCTAAACATCCAACAAAAGAGTTGACTTTATTTAAAATACATGTTATTGTTAACTTATTTTGTCTTTGTGTGTTGATTAATCAAAATTTCAAGTATTTTCTCTAGACAATTGACAAGTGATTGATTTATTTTAAGTCATTTAAATTGCCGGTTATCATAAAAATACATCAATAAAAATATTATTATTATTATTATTATTAAATTCACATCAAATTCAGGTGATTTTTGTTTAATTTTGTTTTTTGTTTTTTTTATTTTTTTTTTTTTCAATAAATTTTGATAGATAAAATTAAAAATCTAAAAATGGCTGGTGCAATGTTGTTTGAGCGTGCTCAAGCAGCCTGTATGACAAATCGCAGTGAGGGAATATCATTGTTGAATGAAATTGTCTCAAATCCAAGTATTGGCCTTGATGAAGATGATGAAGAAAGTGTTCGTATTAAAGAACAAGGCATACTTCAACTTGGTGAATTGTACAAAAAAGAAAACAAAGCAAAAGAACTTGCTGATCTTATAAAAGCAACAAGACCATTTTTGTCATTAATATCAAAAGCTAAAGCAGCTAAATTGGTTCGTTCACTAGTTGATTTCTTCCTTGATCTTGAAGCTGGTATTGGAATCGAGGTGAGTACATAATATATCTATATGCTATATCTGTCATGACGCAGCATACTTACTTAACCTATATTCTTATACAAAATAAATTGTTATTATTATTATTATTTGCCAAAATGAATTATTTTTTTTATAATAAATTTAGGTACAACTTTGTAAAGAATGCATAGAATGGGCAAAAGAAGAACGTCGTACATTTTTACGACAATCACTGGAGACTAGACTTATTGCTCTTTATTTTGATACTGGTATGTTCAGTGAGGCATTGCAACTTGGATCAGCATTACTTAAAGAATTAAAAAAACTTGATGATAAACAACTACTTGTTGAGGTACAATTATTGGAATCAAAAACTTATCATGCATTGAGTAATTTAGCTAAAGCAAGAGCAGCATTAACAAGTGCTAGAACAACAGCAAATGCTATTTATTGTCCACCTAAAATGCAAGCTGCATTGGATTTACAATCTGGTATACTTCATGCTGCTGATGAAAGAGATTTCAAGACTGCTTACTCTTATTTTTATGAAGCATTTGAAGGGTCAGTGTGTAACTAATGATTTGATTTTTATTTTATATTATTTAATTATTATTTTTTAATTTAATTTTTCCTACAGTTATGACAGTGTTGATAGTCCAAAAGCATTGACTGCATTAAAATACATGTTATTGTCAAAAATTATGTTACGCTCACCAGATGATGTACAATCAATAATGTCTGGTAAATTGGCTGTTAAATATGCTGGACGTGATCTTGATGCAATGAAAGCTGTTGCTGAAGCAAGTCATAAACGTTCACTTGCTGATTTTCAAGCAGGTGTTAAAAATTATCGTCAAGAACTTGAAGATGATGTTATTGTTAGAGCTCATCTTGGATCACTTTATGATACAATGCTTGAACAAAATCTTTGTCGATTGGTAGAACCATATTCTCGTGTTCAGGTATATTTTTAATTAAATTAAATTAAATTAAACATAAATATTTTAATTACATTGTATGTTTTATTTTTTTCTAGGTTGCTCATATAGCTACATCAATAGCATTACCATTGGCTCAAGTAGAAAAAAAATTATCTCAAATGATACTTGATAAAAAATTACTTGGAGTACTTGATCAAGGTGAGGGAGTTTTAATTGTCTTTGAGGATACACCAAGAGACAAAACATATGAAATTGCATTGGATACAATACATAGTATGGGAAAAGTTGTTGATACCCTATATCAGAAAGCCAAGAAACTCACATAGCCTTTTTACTATTTATATAAAAAACATTAAACAACATCAATTATACTTGCTAATTATTAACAATCATACAACTGAAAAAATTAATAAAACAACAACAACAACAACAGATTAATAATATGCTAAATATTTTCGTTTTTTTTTTCTGACTTTTGTAAGCCAGTAAGTAAAATTTTTTGCTAAGCATTAAATAGAGATTTTTCATTTGGCTTTTTAATTAAATATAATAATAATAATAATAATAAAGATTGATTGAAATACGTATAAAAAAAAAAAACAAAACATTTTTTTTATTTTTTATTATTAAGTCATCAATGAATTTTCATCATCATGTTTTAAATAATTCATGGAGCATATAATTTGCAGACAAATACATTACAATTACTTTTTGTATTTTGAACTTGTTTAGCAATTTTTTTCAAAATTTCAAGACTTTGTTGTAAATCCTCTGATTGCAAAATACCCTTGATGATTCTGAAATAATTAATGAAATTACATATTATCATTCGAAAAAATCAAGTTGATTTAATTAAAATTAATTAAATAATAATAATTTTTGCCATACAATTCATCCAATTTTCTTTGAATATCTTTTTTAATAACTGGAACATCTTGTATGAATGATTTATCACGAGACATTTGAATGAAAAATTCATGTTGAACTTCACATGCAAGACGTGACACACATTTTGGTGTATTCCAAAATTTTTCAGCAATATTTTTTTCTTGTATATGTGGCACATGATCAAGAATAAATTTATATGGAAAATGTTGATGATCAAAACCTACTGAGACTGATCTTTTCTTTTTTTTACCAGCAAGAGGTAATAATACAGGATTTGCAGCAAGAGCTGCTGCAGCACCAATTAATGCAACACCAGCAAGTGCTTTTAATGCAACTGCCTGTAATTATTTATTATTATTAATTATTATTATTTTGAAAATCAATTTAAATTATTACTTTTTGAGTTTGAAGATGTGCTGATGCTGGTGATTGTGGTTGTTCTTCAGCATTAGAAGTTGGAAATTCATTATCTTCTGAATTTGTTCCATACATTCCACCATATCCACCTGGTCTATTTGTAAAATGTATACCACCACCACCACCACCACCAGGAAGAGGACGATGATTTATTTCATATCCATTTGTTCCATATGCTCCATTATTGTCATTATATCCATATCCATATCCATATCCAGGTCTTAATAAACCTGGTCTACCACTATAGTCATATTGTCCATTACCATATGCTGATGATGGTCGTGATCCATACCTTTAATAAAATCACAAAATATATTTGAAATGTAAATTAAGGGATAATGTATTATTTTATTTTATGTAAATATAAATACCTATCGGGAGAGTTTCCTTGACTACCATAGGGAGAAGAATTACTATTTGAAGAGGAGGAAGATGATGATGATGAACTTTGTCCAGGTCTGGGATATGTCTGCCAACCGTATCTATATAATAAATTTATAAATTATTTTTATTTTATTTATTTATTTAATGAAAAAATAAATTTAAATAAAAACCTGTCAATATCAGGACGATTTCCATAACGGTTATTATTTTCTGATGGATATCTTGATGATTCAGTTGCTCGTGTTGTTATAACTGAAGTTTCAAGTTGATCTGATACTTGAAAAAGTGAACCACAGCAATTGGAACTTGCAAAATTTAAAAATTTTAAAAATTAATAAATAAAAAACAATATAATAAATAATAAAATATATTGATATAATAATTTGTTTTATAAACTCATCTCTATTTAAAAATGATGATGATGATCCAGGTATTTTACGTGTTAGTTTTTCTTTTTTATCTTTAGTTGATGAATCATCATGAATTTGTTCAATTTCTTCTTTTGTATTGTCTCTTTTAGTTAAATAACCATTTGAATTATTATCAGTTAATTTTTCAGATGATTGCTGAGCTGATTCGTCAATTGGTGATGGTTTTATTGGTCCAAGTTGATTTGTGCTATTATTTTTATCAGAATTTATTGATACACCAATTGATTTATCGGCAATAATAACAAGTAAAGCACAAGTCAAGCACAAAATATAACTCAAATGATTCAAAGACATTTTTTTTTTATTTTTCTTTTGATGCAATTTATTGATATTCAAGTCATTTGGATTGATTTATTAATAAATTCACTTTTATGTAAAATATATTATAGACGAAATGTTATCAAGTTGACAACAAAGCCACGAATGACTCTCTAATTTTCAGAGTTTCACCATTTATATATCCTCGTCACACCAAGATGATCATCATCGTCATCATCATCATTGCCCTTCAGGGTTGTTGTTGTTATATTTATATTTTTTTTTATTTTATTTTTTAAATAATTATAATTGAATTAAATTATTATATGACTTTTTTTTTATTACAAAATATAATCAATTATTAGTTTTTATTAATTCAATATAATTCAATTTTATCATGGAAATAATAATGATAATATTAGAAAATTTATAAAAAAAATTAGCAGATATGAACAAAGTGTGACGACAATATAATTATTACAAGTGAAAACAAAAGTGTCACGCGTAAAAAAAAAAAAAAATTATTTTAAAATGGTCATGCTCATAATTCTTTTATTTCAAATAATTTTTATAATAATTTCAAAACAAAAAATTAAAATATTAAAAAATTAAAAACAAGGAAGGCACATTTATTTTTCCAATTTATTATTAAATTAAATTAAGTATATAATTCAAGGTGCCCAAATTTTTAGCCTTGTTCTCATTAAATCCAGAAATAAACATAAACTATCATCATCATCATCATCATCATGATAGATTTTAATTTTAATATTTAACATCCTGGATCACCATATCTACATGTATAGAGAAAAAAAAAAAAAATAAATAATAATATTGTCGCATTGTGCAAAATAACGCAATTAGTTCCGGCATACTATCAAAAAATTGACGTTATTATTATTTCAAACGAAATAATATAAAAATTTCATCATTACAGGGTGATAAATGATAATGCGCTGATAGTAATCAACACCTTTTTATTGTTATAAGTTATTTGGTAAATGGTGTTGTAAATCTTATAAAATATATAAATTGGAATAATACATATTTAATTTTTCCATCAAGAAAGGTGATGATGATTCAAGGCACCCTTACTTCAGCTGGGCAACCAATTTTCTTGAAATAAATAAAATATGTATTGGAAATTTTAAGACTCTCTGTACTATTTTTGCCGATGAAATTATATGGAGATGGAGATGAATAGATAACATTCAAATATAAATATATAATAAAAAAAAAAAAAATAGAAATTGAGCAAGCAAGGAATTGAAGGGAGGTACATAAATTTGACAAAAAATAACACACAGAGAGAGAGAGAGAGAGTTAAGTAATCAATACGTATTTACACGCGGCTGATTCCTCCTCCTCCTCCTCCTTCTGCATCCTGTTGTCATGACAACAACCAGCATGATCCTCGCAAGCATGCGCAATATAAATTAAGCTCTTTGTATATTGTTATTATTATTAAAGCTCAAATTCCATTGTAATTTAAAATCATTCAAGAAATCATGAAATTATGAAACACATGTAATATTAATTTATTTTAATTATTGTATTATCATTAATTTATTATTTTATAATTTTATTTTTCAATAATAATAACAATAATTGAGGGTATAAGAGAGAAAGAGGGTGTACTGAAAGATGTACATATGTACTTGAATTAAAATAAAAAGAGGATTATTGGGCGCGTGCGTAAAGATAGGCCTCCCTTGAAGAAGAGTAGCAAGCAGAGTAGAGTTAACATAAAATGACCCGGACACAAAGTGTACCAGCACAGCTAGCAAGTAACAATACATACACATATTATTATTATTGTATTATTGTATTATTGTCAGTGTTGCCATTTGTTCTCATTGACTTGTTCTTCTCTTAGAATAAGTTATCAATCAAATATTATATATATTATAATTTATAACATGTGAAAATATTATAAAAGTATATATTATTGTTGTGTCAGAGTTCAAGTGTGCCAATTTAATAATGATGTCATATAGATATAAAAGCTTGCTCATCGCATTATTATGATGCTACATATGTACAGTACATAGTGTGTTGTCTCTAGTCTATAATCTTGTAAAAAATAATATGATAAACAATAACTAAATGGACAGTGTTGATGAAGAAGAAAAAAAAAAAAAAACACATTTAAATTGAGTATTGTATTGGATAAGTAGCTTCCAAAATTTTAACTGGATATTAAAAATAGAGTTCAATAATTGAAAAAAAAAAATATGATAATTTGGTTATTTTAAAATATTATTATTCAATTATTTCAAGTGAAACAGATTGTCTGCAATATTTCAAGGTATATGTATAAATAATATATATATTTAAAATTATTATTATTCACATAAACACTTTTCTATTTTTAGTCTCTTTTTTTTAACAAAAAAAATAAAATAAANTTTTCATCAGTCGAACAATTTTAATAATAATAATAATAATAATAATAATAATAATAATAATAATGTTGAGTTATTAAATTGAAAATAAACATTTGCATGCTTGTATTATTTTTTGTCAATAAAAAAAGTAAACAAGTAAAAAAAAAATAAATTAGCAATTGACAATAGTTAGCATGTGGGTCACGAGTATATATAGGTATATATCGGTACATACAGGTATATACACCGTGCTTAAACATTATTGGCTTATAAATTTTATTTTGTTGACAACAAAGATCAACACTCTCTCGATGATTATTATTATTATTATTTATAAATATATATACAAATAAATTAATCATCATATCGCAACTCTTGAAATTTATATTTAACTTAACTATAAGAAAAAGAAAAGATAAAAAAAAAAAAGTTGATCAGTACAAGTGGTTTTTACTATAAATTATTTGAATGAAAAATAAACAAACACTTGATTTTTTTTTTTTTGGTCAACGAACCCTCACTATTTTATTGCAAGCATGAGGGGAAAAGTTTTTTATACATCTCGTTCTCATATTGTACACACAAAAATATTACACATATATTATATATCATCACGAAGGGAGCAAAACTATATTTATATATTTATTTATTTATTTATTTATTTATTTATTATTTTTTTATGAAACAACAACATCAACAATATATTAATAATAGCTGTAAAATTACACTCAAGTTTTTTCGAAATTTCAGATAAAGATTAAGACTTATATAAATAAAAAGAAATGTGGAGTTCAGTAACAGCAGCTGGTACAGAAAATGGTCCAGCACCATCATCAAGAAGTAAACACAGTGCAACATTACTTGGTGGTCATATTTATTTATTGGGAGGTAGAAATGGCAATTTGCCATTGAAGGATTTATGGAGATATAGTCTTGGTAATATATTTAATTTTAATTTTTCAATAAATATATATTTACTTGTTGAATCATAATATTTTATTTATATATATTTATATATATTTAATTATTAAAAAATAAACCTCATATTATTTATTCAATTTTTTTGTGCATTTAAATTTAAAAAAAAAAAAAAAAAAGTAAAAATTCAATGTAAAGGGACATACTTGTAGGATGAAAATAAAAGGGGCGAATGCGAGTTAACTTGTAGAGAGTAGAGACACCCCAATGGCTCTTTATTTTGGCAGAGTCCCTTGGGCTGATGTCAATGTGGTGATTGCATTGATAAATATATAAATATATATAAGAGGACTCGGATGTCCTCAGCTCACAAGGGGAATCACACAATATCAATAATAATAATAACAACTTTGTAGAGAAAATAGATAATAAATGCAAATATATTATATTTAAAAAAAAAAAAACTGCTGACAAAAGCAATTGAAAATTTAAATATAATTAAAAAAACATGTATAAGATGTACTTATAAGTTGTCTTCTTGATGTAAAGCACGTTTTTAGCTATAATAACAACAACGACAACAATAAATACTTGCCATCATCATCTTGTTCTCATTTTATTAAAATTATTTTATTGATTGCTTTTAGCTGAAAGTCGATGGGAAGAATTGCGCCCAAGTGGTGATAAACCACCGGCACTTCAAGAACACAGTGTAGTTTCATACAAAGATTGTCTTTATGTATTTGGTGGTGAGCTTGGATTTTCAGCTGGAACAGAAACACCACTTTGGATTTACACTGTTAAAGTAATAAAAATTATTTTTTTCACAATAATAATTGTCATTATTAATTTTACGCTTTCTAATTTAAAAATAAAATAATAATATGACTTCCTCGCGTGTGACACTATATAGAGCTATAGAGCTCAATTTACTTTTACTTTTTTTTTTAAAGCAAAAAAAAATTTAATTAAATAAAAATTTCAGACAAATTGTTGGCGTAAAATAAAAGCACAAAGAGGATGTGCTGTACCTCGTGGACGACGTGGTCATACAGCTCTTGTTCATCGTGGTCAAATGTTAATTTACGGTGGCTATCAAGATTTACGTGGCAGTTCATCTGAATTATGGTCATTTCATTTTGAAACAGAATCATGGCATTTATTATCATCATCATCATCATCATCATCATCATCAAGTGGTGGTAGTAATAATGATGGTTCATTTGGACCAGCACCACGTCATAAACATACAGCAATACTTGATTGTGATTCAATGTATATTTATGGTGGTATGACTGATCTTCAAGAACGTAATGATTGTTGGAAATGGGATGTTAATACATGCACATGGTTTTCAATTAAATTAAAAAATAAACAAACACCAGGTCCACTTCATGGTCATGCTGCATGTAGATTACCAAGTTGTATGTTAATATTTGGTGGTGAAAGTAATGGCACATCAACAAATGAATTATGGAGATTTCATTTTACAAGTGAAACATGGGATAAATTAACAATATCTGGAACAAAACCACAACCAAGATCAGAAAGTATTGCACTTGCTGTATCTGAACTTGTAATACATGGTTGTGGTATACAAAATAATCATAATAATCGACAAAAAACAACAACAACAACATCAACACGTTGTGGACAACATAAACCACGTTTTTCATTAGCTGGTGCTGTTAATTATAATAAAGTATCACCATGTGAACCACCAACAAGACCAAGTTTTTTACGTGAAATATCAAAATTATCACAAATTAATTTATCACGTTTAAGTCATCCAAATAAATGTAGTTATTCAGTATTAAATGGAAAAGAAGAACATGATGATGATGGTGATGATGATGATGATGATAATAATGATGATGATGATGATGTTAATAATTATAATGATAGCTATGATGATATTGATGATGATGATTATGATGACGATAATAATGATACAAAAATTATTAAAGAAAAAGATAATAATTCATATTATCCATTTCAACAAGTTGACAATGAAGTTGCTGCTGATAATAATAAAAATAGTAGAATGGTTAAATCACGTAGTGCAAATGCAATTGGTAAAAGAATAAGACAACGTAGTTGTATTATCAATAATAAAAATAAAAAAAATCATCATAATCAACAACAACAAACAACATCATTTTGTAATAATGATTATGGTAGTTTTAATAATCGTATGACTAGAGAACCAATATCAGTGCCAAATTTTCGTTCATTAACATTACCAACACCAATATTAACACCAGTTGAAGCAGCACGTCTTGTATTTGTTGATCCAGATGATAATAGTGATAATGATGATAATTATAAAAATAATCAATCAACAAAATTAATTAATCTTACTGAAGAAGAAAAAAGTGATTTTGAATTATTTCATGAGGCATGTCAACCAACAAGAGGTGAAAGTTATCATTCACATTTATATGAAGCAGCAACAACAACAACAACAACAACAACAATACAAAGTCCAAAAACTCCATTATCATCATCAACAACAACAACAACAACAACAACAAAATTACCAACTTCAGCATCAGTTAGATTTGCTGATCTTGAAGAGGGTGAAGAATCAACATCTGATTATGCTAGTAATGATGCAAGAAGTCCTGGTGATCAACTTGCTGTTGATGATGATTATTGTTCTTTAGATACAATTATTAATAAAAAAAAATCATCATTAAAAAATCGTGGTGATAATAATAATATACGTGATGGACAATTTGGTTTTTGTAATCCAAATTATTTTGGTGTTGATACTACTACTACTAATAATAATAATAATGATAATAGTAATAAATTTGTAAAAATACTAAATAATAGTTCACCAGATAGTTTACTTGATGATAAAACTGGACGTTCAGTATCACAAACATTTGCTGAATTATTAGAATTACAAGAAATTAAACCAAGAATACCACCAAAAAGTTTAAAACTTGATAATTCACCATCTAGAAGAGCTGTTAGTGCATCAAGAGCTGAAAGACAAAAAGCTAAATTGCAGGCATCTTGTCAAACAACAACAACAACAACAGCAGCAACAACACCAACACCAGCACCATTTAATGTATTTATTATTGGTGGTAAAGAAAAAGGACAAGCAGCTGTATTTTCAAGACCAGTATCATTATGGAAACTTCAGCTTGGATCACATATTTTTTAAATATATATATAATCATATTATATATTGTGTGCCACATGGAAAATTCAAAGTATTAGATTAATAGATTTATATTCATAATTTTTTCAACTATTAATTAGTATACTTATATATATTTCGATTTTTATTTGTATCGTTCGTACTGTTGTTTATTGTATTTAAAGAAAAAAAAAAAAAATCAATTATCATTATCAATGTGTCAATAAAAAGATAATAAATTTGACACAACAAAAAAAAAATATACCTATATTTGTTGAATAGCCAACAAAGAGAGCTAAAATATGAAATAATTAAGTATTATTATAATGCATTTGTTTGTGTGTGCACTACTCGTATTCATAAAGTGTAGCTAGATAGTAAAATAATTATTATTACAATACAACAAATAATTATGTTTTTTATTTTCAAAAAAAAAAAGATATATAAGTCAAATATCATCAAACAGTATTTTAAAAATAATTTATTAAATTTAATTATATATAGTTAATTTATTTACAATAACAATTGCACCATAACAACACACCAAAGAGAATATATATCTCAATGCCAAATTAATGTACAAAAAAAAAAAAAAAACAGAAAGTGCAAGAGAGAAATACGTTATGATTTTTATTTTTAATTAATTAATTAATTAATTCACGTCACTTTTAATAATAATAATAATAATTGATTGATTGATTGATTGATGGTTATTAAAACACGTCCATTGTTTAAAAGCATTTGCTCAAAAAAAAAAACAAACGAAACGTCCAGGAATGCAAATATATATGCGAGCAAATTCAAATGCTAAAAATGATAAACAAACAGCCAATCATTGTGTATTACCGCAATTAGTATTATTAAATTAATTAATTAGCTATATATATATTATTTCATGACCATCCACAAGTTAATTGGATCAATTGGACACTGAGTAGATATTATAATAATTATTATTTTAAAAAAAAAAACATTTTAATGATAAATTAATTTGGGAATATGTGCAATTTGTAATCCCCAAACATATCATCATTTATTTTACATTTTACGCATTTATATCTCAGAGTCCAATATAAATAATAATAAAATAATAAATAAATATACAAGGTATACTTTGGTAAAAACCATGAAAATCATTGTTTTCCATATTTTGTAGAATAAATAAACCAAACAGACACTGTACAAAGATTTTAAAAATGTGAAAAAATATAAATGTTTGTAGAGAAAAAAAGAAATTTATTTCGATTTCGACTAGAATTTGTGTCTCAAATATTAAACATATAATACATAAATTAATTATATATTTTCAGCTTTCTTAAAAAAATTAATTTTATTTCTGCTGGCAATTTCTAAGGCATCTTGGATCATCATCATCATCATCATCATCACAATAGGTAGCAAGTTTATTTATATTTTTTTTCAGGCAAATCGATAATTTCTATTGAATCGATAAATTGATCTACATATTGCATAGACTTGGATTTTCATCAGGTATTATTTACATCAACTTTAAATTTTTAACAATAATTGCACTTGTAAATATCAAGGGAAGGTATTTATTATTATTATTATTATTTTCTCCTTAAAAATAGACAGACACTGATACTGACACGATACGACAGAGATAAAAATATATTTCACACTGTTCTACACAATACACATACTGACACATACATACAAATTTACCAGTAGTCAGTACCACACATCCATTATTATTTTGGAGTAAAAGATAAAAAAAAAGTCAGACTGAGTCAGACAAAATAAGACAAAATCCATAGATTCACAGTTGTGTGTTTTGTAGATTATAGAAAAATATATTGTATAAATTATTAATTATTATAATTAATTGTGAAATATTTTATAATATTGTACCTACGTAAATAAAACAATAAAATAACAGGTAAATTAATATTTAATTTATTTATAAAGGGGCATCCTTAAAATGTTCATTGATCCATTTTGTCCATGAGAAGAAAAAAAAATGGATTCGATTTGGGGTTGAAAGATAATGATGAAAAAAAAAATTAAGCTAGCTTTTATTATAATTAAATAAAAAACTCATTTCAGATGTCATAAAATTGTGTTGATAAAAAGAAGATACATATACCTATTTATTTATTTATTTATTTATTTAAATATTTAAAAATATAAATATCAATACGGAATGACGAGGCCTCCAACAAATGATAATCTTGTGACACAACATAAACTTGTGGTTTGTAAATATAGACCTATACTAAATAAATTTATAAATGTCTAATTAATAATTTACATTCAGGTTGTTGGTGATGGTGGAGTGGGTAAAAGTGCATTGACAATACAATTTTTTCAAAAATTATTTGTCACTGATTATGATCCAACAATTGAAGATAGTTATATACAACACACTGAAGTTGATAAACAATGGTGTATTCTAGATGGTATATATATATATATATATATTTATTTATTATTAATATATTATAATTTATTAATATTATTATTATTTATTTATTTAAATATATATATAGTGTTGGATACAGCTGGTCAAGAAGAATTTTCAGCCATGAGAGAACAGTATATGAGAAAAGGAGATGGTTTTTTATTGGTTTATTCAGTAACAGATAAACAATCCTATGAAAATATTATCAATTTTTATACCCAAATATTACGTGTTAAAGATAGAGATGTTTATCCAATGCTTCTTGCTGCAAATAAAGTTGATTTAGTACATTTACGAAAAGTTAGTGAAGAACAGGGAAGAGAATTGGCACATAAACTTGGAATTCCATATATTGAAACATCAGCCAAGGATCCACCACTAAATGTTGATGCTGCTTTTCACGAGGTAATTTATAATACATAGGTATATTATTTTTATTATTATTATTTTATATTATTATTATTAATTTTTTAGGTTGTAAGAATAATTCGCAATCAGCCACCAACAGAATTTGAAAAAAATCGTAGAAAACGAAGAAGATCTGGCAAGTGTACTCTTTTATAGAAATTACATTTGAAAATGATATTGATTATTTTTTAAAATTACAAAAATATGTGTGATTTAAATAATCAGGTTTATTTATAGTTATTTATTTTTGATTTGACAAGTCAAAATTTTAAATATATTTTATTCAATTTTCATGATAAAAAAATACAAAAAAATTTAGTTTTTTATATGCAATTGTCAAGAGGTTTAATTTAAAAAAAAAAAAATATTTATCATTAGAATTATTAATTGCTCATGTTTGATTCATATAATATTATAATATAAATACAAGCACAATTGAAGAAATTCATCAGTCATACAATGACTATAATTACTTTTTATATATATAAAGAAAACAATTTTATGTATATATATAGCCTAGGTATATTTTATTTTGGTAAAAAAAAAAAAAAAGATAAATTAAAATTATAATTGCAGACTATGATTTTTAGCACAACAAAAAAATCATTATTATTTATTATTTTTGAGTATTAATTTTCTACCTTTATTTAAAAATGAAAAAAAAATAAAAAAAATGCTGCCAAAGCATGGCCTACTCTGATTGTCAAGTAAATAGTATATGTAGTAGTATTATTTATTTTATAATTCATGCGGTGGCAATTCATAATAATAACTCAAAGTTAATGTTTGCTCTATATGTATATATAAATTAATTTATTGTTATTTTAAATACAATTGTATGCGTGTGTGTTATGTATGTGACAATAATATAGTTACAATCAATCGATTCATTGAGATAAAGTATAGAAAAAAAAAATAGATTGATAATGTAATATATATAAAAATAATTGATTAATTAACGCTGAGTTAGCTCAAAAATTGTGTTAAATTTGGCAAAGAAAAAAAAAACATGCACAAGGAAATAATATTAATATAGAAATTTTATTTCAAACACAAATTATTATAGGTACATACTAGTAATAAAAATTTCATCAATATTTTTACATAAAAAGTAAATTGGAAAACATGAATAGTTTTAAATATATAAACATAATTGATATTATTATTATTATTATTATTATTAAAATAAATTACAATACAGCTGTGATAAAAAAAAAAAAAGATAAATTACAACTACTCGGCCAGCTACCGAAAATTAATAAAAATTAATAAAAATTAAAAATTATATTCATTGATTAAAATAATAATAATAATAATAATAATAAAATGTATTGTCATTGTTGTTGTTGTTGTTGTTGTTGTTGTTAAATTTGTGTATGACTGTGTATGTATATGGATATATTTTTCCCAAGACATCTGGCCAAATGATGATTATTTAAAAATATTGTCTAAATTTAATTTGTGCTGGGCACTAAATACTGTAAAATGACACACAATAAACAAAAACATAATTAAAAAATTATTTACATAATTATTAAGATATGACGTTAATTTAAAAAAATATTATTTTATCGAATAATTGCAAATGAAAAACAATCTTCACAAGCAAGATAAAGTTCAACTGTATTACTTTCAGAAATAATAGCCTCAAATGAAGCTCGTTCTGGACATTTTTTAGAGTGTAAAAATATATGATGTTCCAATGAATAACTAAGTTGTTCAAGTGTCATTGTTGGAGGCAATTTAAGTTGACAAACACGACATGATAAACCACTTGGTGTTGGTTTTATTAATCCTTTTTCACAAATTGGACAAATAACTTGTATTTCCATTGATTGTTCACCATAATATAACAATTTACTTTCTTCAATTTTTTTTTCTTCTTCTTCTATCCATAGCCATTTTTCTAAAATAAAACAATAAATATTATTAATTATTAATTCATAATAATAATAATAATAATAATAATAGAGTAAAAAATTACCTTGTTCAGCAATAATTTCACGTTCAAGTTCAATTGATTCTTCCAATGTCAATGGTATTACAACAGTATTTGATATATTAATATTATTAGGATTATCAATATCCATTGTTGCTGTTGTTGTTGATGTTGTAATATCAATTATTTCTTTTCTGACAATATCATGGAGTTTTTCTTGATATATTTCATTGTCATTATTTAAAAATCCAAGTCTTTTTGAATTAAATAATTCACCTCTTTTTTCACGTAATTTTTCTCGACATCTCTGTTATTAAATTATTAAATTGTTTTAGTATTTTAATTATTAAAAAAAAAAAAAAAAAAAAAAAGTNCTTGTAACAATTTTTAACAAAAAAAAAAACAACATAAATATCACAGTCTTGTTGTAGAATGAATGTTGTGTTATTTTTTTTTCGTTTGTAAATTTTAATACATTTTTCGGGCTGGTTTTCATAAATTGCGATAAAAAAAAAAAAAAATCAATTGACAATTGACATCAACTTCAGAGTTTATCATCATAAATATTTATTATTTATGTATTTATTTGTTTGTTGTTTTCGAGTTTTAATTTAATAGGAAAATAATAAATAATGAAAAATAATTAAATTTAATCATGACATCTAAAACTGGCTTTATATCACAAGAAAGTCCAGCAAATGCATTGGCACTTAATAAAGATAATTCACAAGTTGTCATTGCCGGACGAAATGGTTTGTTATTGTTGTTGTTTTTATTTAAATAAATTATATAATATATATATGAAAATTTAAATTTACAGTATTTAAAATATTTACACTCTATGAGGATAAATTTGAAGAGGCATGCAATTTACGAGTTGGAAAAAATTTAAATTTAAATTTTTCATGCAATGATATTGCATGGAATTTAATTGATCATCATATATTAGCAACAGCAGCAACAAATGGTGCTGTTGTATTATGGAATTTAAATAAAGTATCAAGATCAAAACAAGAACATGTATTTACTGATCATAAAAGAACAGTTAATAAAGTTAGTTTTCATATGACTGAACCAATGTGGCTTATATCTGGTTCACAAGATGGTACAATGAAATGTTTTGATTTACGTATTAAAGAAGCTGTTAAAACATTTTACAGTAATACTGAATCTGTTCGTGATGTACAATTTTCACCACATCAACAGCATACATTTGCTGCAGTATCAGAAAATGGACATGTACAACAATGGGATTTACGTCGTCCAGATCGTTATTATCAATATTTTACAGCCCATTCTGGACCAATATTTGCATGTGATTGGCATCCAGAAATGACATGGCTTGCAACAGCATCACGTGATAAAACAATTAAAATTTGGGATTTATCAATAAAACCAAAATGTTTTTATACAATAAATACAATAGCATCTGTTGGACGAATTAGATGGAGACCACAACGTAAATATCATATTGCTAGTTGTGCACTTGTTGTTGATTGTAGTATAAATGTATGGGATATACGTCGTCCATTTATACCATTTGCTAGTTTTAATGAACACAAAGATGTACCAACTGGTGTTGCTTGGCGTGGTAATCCACAATCATTTTTATCAACAAGTCGTGATTGTACATTGTATCATCATTTATTTCAAGATGCAACAAGACCAGCAAATAAAGCAAATCCACAAGGTATTGCATTAAATTGTAATGGTGATGTTGCATATGCATGTAAACTTAATAATTATTACAATAATAATCATTATAATATTAATTGTAATGATATATTAACAACAACAATATTAACAACAACGACGACAACAATGATGACAACAACAACAGCAACAATAACAACATCATCATCATCATCATTATCATCATCATCAACAATAATTGCAGCAACATTAACAAATGAAATTGAAGGTGATGTTGAAAATGAAATTGAAACTGAAACTGAAGCTGAAGTATCTGTGGCAGCATCATCACCAACAACAACAACAGCAACAACATCATCAATAACAATACCAACAACATCAACAATGATACAAACACCAACAGCAATATCACCATCACCACCATCAATAACAACAATACTACTACCACCACCACCACCTCTACCAACAACCACAACATCAATTACAGCAACAACAATACTGCCATCATTATCATCATCAGCATCATCATCATCATTATTATTATCAACAACAACATTAACATCATCATCATCAACAACAACATTATCATCATCACCCTCATCAATAATAATGACAACAACAACGACAACAACAACAACAACATCAACATCAACGACAACAACTGCAGCAGCAGTAATAA
Source organism: Aphidius ervi (assembly GCA_015776835.1). NCBI lineage: Eukaryota > Metazoa > Arthropoda > Insecta > Hymenoptera > Braconidae > Aphidius > Aphidius ervi. The sequence goes on from MKYW01000059.1 coordinate 86,890, forward strand.
CAACTATGGCTCCAACATTATCATCATCGTCATCATCAACATCATTATCAGCATCAACAGCAACAACAACAACAATAACAAAACCATTAAAAAATTCAACACGTAAAATACCAACAAGTAGTGATCAATTTTGTATGGCAACAAGTATTATGCATAGATTTACATTAACAACTAAACCACGTGGACCAAAATGGTTTAAAATATGTGCTGAAGAATATTTATTGAGTGGTAGATTAAGTGATATTTGCGATAAAAATGCTAAAATTGCGAGTAGCTGTGGTAGACATGATGTTTGTGCAATTTGGAATATAATAAAAACTCTCTATGAAAGTCCACCAAAAAAAAATAATAATAGTAATAATAAGAGTAATAATGGTTTATTTAAAAAATCAACAAATATTAAAAATATTGAATTATCCCATGATGTAAAAAAAATGAAACAAAATGGAATTAATAATAATAATAATGTTAGTATTATTGAAGATGATATTGAAACTGATGAAATATCAGAAAATTTTATTTTTCCAAGATTGTCAATTTGTCGATCAGACTATCGTATATTATTAAATGATCATAAACGTGATGCAAAAGGTGATTTCTTTTTTGGTGAAAGTGAATTGGATCCAATGACAACAATTGATTATAACAATGATACCACCAATAATGATGATACCAATAATAGTAACAACAACAACAACAACTCAAATAATAATAGCAGTAATAACAATAATAATAATGATGACAGCATCAACAACAATGCAAATGCAATTACCAATAATAATAGTAGTAGTAATGATAATACAACAACAACAACAACAACAACAACAGCAACAACAACAACAACAAATAATAGTAATGATAATGATAATTGTGGTTTAAATAGAGAAGCATTTCCTCTTCGTCATGAAATACAAGATCGTTCACCACCACCAGAACAATATCCAAATAATTCACCTGAAATAATTGATGGTTCTGTATCGGCAATTGATGATCAACCATGTCAATTAGTTTTAACAAATATACCAAAACCATTATTTTGGGATCCAACAGAAGTTGTTAAAGAAGCATTAAAACATCATGCTGCAATACGTGATGTACAAACATCAGCAACAATATTAATTGCACTTGGTAATAAAAGAAATAATTTAAATTTTGAAATAGCAATACAAGAACATTGGCTATTGGAATATATTGACATGTTGGCTAGATTTAAATTGTACAATGTTATAACACAAATAATTCAGCTTGCATGGATACCATCTGTATCACAATTAAATCAACAATCAACAATGATACATGTTTGTTGTACATCATGCACAAAACCATTACAAAGATCAGCATGGATATGTGATCGTTGTCATACATCAAAACATGCATTGTGTTCAATATGTCATCAAGTTGTCAAGGGTGTTTATGCATGGTGTCAAGGATGTACACATGGTGGACATTTATTGCATATGAAAGAATGGTTTATTAATAATCGTTGTTGTCCAACTGGTTGTGGTCATATTTGTGAATATACTTGATTTATTTATATTATTATTATTATTATTATTATTAAATTGTAAATAAATTTGTACAAATTATTAGAAAAGAAAAATTAAAATTATTTTATAATAATATTGTGATTGATTAAAATTTACAATGTTTTTTGCTAAATCTAAATGAATTTTATTAATATTAATACAAGTGCAAAAATGATGCTGTATTTAAATTAATTTATTTTGTCGTATTTAATTTTTATTAATTTGTGCAATTTGTCAAATACAACAAATTATATTATTTATTACATAATAAGCTTAATACAAATTCATAAAATTAAATTAATCAAACGACGAAATGGAATAGTTTAATGAATTAAAAAAATTATAATAAAAATATATATATTTTCAATTATAATTAGTATCAAACTATATTTTAAAAATTAAATCAACCATAGGACATCATCAATTATCAGTCCAGTAAAATTAATTAATTATTTGTTTTCTTTTTTTTTTTAAATGAAAAATATTATCTCTTTTTCTTAGCTATACACGCACACACACACACACATACATATACATACATTAATAATAATAATAATAATAATAAAAGTGAATTTTGATTTTCTTAAATCTATTTTTCTTGTCGTTTTTTTTTTTCTTTTTTCCTTGTCTTTGTATAATTATTAGTAGTAGTAATGAACTTGTTTTGTAATTATTTATTTATCTATTTCAATAAATTATAAATTATAAAATTGAGTGTTGATGATAAATAATTGTTGTTAAAGAATTATACAACAACGTTTTTTAGTTTTTATTTCAGCTTCAATTTGATTATCTTGTGCTTTTCGCGCTGCAATAGCACGCATCAAATCAAAAAATACCTGAAAATATACAAAAAATAATGAGTCTTTTTTTTTTCAATATACCTAGGCACATAAAATAACATTTAAGCCATAACAAAAATTCCACCAACATAAATTTAAATTAAATTAATAATAAATATAATAAATAATAAACAAAAACAAAAGCCAACCTAGAGAATTGAACACTTGAGTTTCTTTCTCTTTGCACGATCCTTGCCACGACCGTTAATTGCTGTTTTATCTTCAATTTTACGTGATCTTATTTCACGCATCAAGTCAAAAAATACCTGTAAAAACATAACGTGTGCATAGTGCAACGAGAAAAAAAATAAAAGTAAATAATAACAAAAACAAATAAACAAACAAACAAATAAACAAACAAACAAATAAACAAATAAATAAAATATCACAATAAGCAACAATAATATTGACATAAATAATTTGTTGTTGTTGTACTTGATAATAATGATGATAAATTACCTTGTCAACATTTTCTCTAGTTTTAGCACTTGTCTCAACGTATGGTACACCCCATTGTTGTGATCTTGATTGTGCCTCGGCTAAACTAACTTTTCTCTTTTCTTGAAGATCACTTTTATTACCAACTAATAAAAATGGTATATTTTCATCATTTTTAACTCGCAATATTTGTTCTCTGAAAAAAAAAAAAAGAAAATGTAAATTGAATAAAATAATAATAGTAAAATTATTTACCTAAATTCTTGAGTTGCTTGAAAACTATCATCTTCAGTTATTGAAAAAACACATAAAAATCCTTCACCACTACGAAAATAATTATCTCTTATTGCTGCATAATCTTCTTGTCCAGCAGTATCTAATATGTCTATTTGTACTTCTTCACCATCAAGAACAACTTTTTTTCTGTATGAGTCTGCTTTTGTTGGTTCATAATCTTCAACAAACTATCATTTAAATTTGAAATTAAATTAAATTAGTATAAATTAATTGATTGATTGATTGATTGATTAATTATTATAAATAACATACCTCATCATACATAAATTGTAATGTTAGTGCTGATTTTCCAACACCACCACTTCCAACCATAATGACCTTGTGCAAGGCCTGAGTTGCTCCAGTTTTTTTTGACATTTTGTTCAGTCTGTAAAAAAATAAAAAACAAATCAAATTTCATTATCAAATATAATCCAGGATGTAATTATAAGTGTATTTTTAATCAGCGTGGGACATCATTTTTCATTATTATAATTAAATAAATTAAACAAGTAATGATATTATTATTTTTTTTTAATTCAACAATCAGAGCAAAAAATAAATTATTCATTAGTTTACTCCAATTTTTTTATTTTCTTTTTTCATTTTAAATAAACAACATGAGATTAATTAAATAATAATAAATAAACTGTCATTTCAGATTGAAATAAATAAATAAATAAAGGTTATTTACCCAAGTAATAATGATGAACTTGAATAATAATAATAATAATAATAATTTTTTGATCAACAACACTGTTAATAATATTTATAAACAATTAAAAATATACCTATATACAGTTGTGTGATGATGATGATGATGTTTAAATAATAATAATAATAAATAACAAAAATATACAGGGCGTATGCAGAAATTGATGAATAATAGTGTGAAAAGGCGGTGCCGCGTTGTCGGTGAATAAGACAATAAATATATGTATTATGTAGTATGTACACGAGTATATGTATCGAGGAAAAGAAAAAAAAAAAAATTGTGTGTATTGTTGAGGATATACATAGGATATGATGTTTAGTTGATCACATATGAATCACAGTTTGACATATTAAATCAAATGATAATAACTTGATTTTATTTTCATTAAATAATATACACCTATATATTTATAAATAATATAATATAATAAATGTTATAAATTATTACCTTTTATATTAGTGTTTATTTATCAAATTGTAAAAATCACTTGTCAGAATAAAACTGTCTGAATAAATACTTATGTACATAGACTTCAATACACATGCATTTATAACTGTAAATAATAATAATTAAATAAGTGTGTGTGTGTAATACATGATGCTGCGAGTACAATTTTTTACCACATTATCATTATGTCGCTTTTATCAGTCTATTTTTTTTTCTCTCTCTCTTTCTCTCTTATGGCTGCTTATATCACGACAACAATACACACAAACACGATGCTTGTATCATTTTTAACAACAAAAACAACAACAACAACAACAACAAACCATATGATTTTATCATAATATAATCATCATTTAAAGTTGAGATTACTTGTATAGGATTTAAAAAAATTAAGAAATGAGTCTTTCTGCAAAAGAAGTTCAATGGTCACCAGTACATAATAATAAATTTATTACCTGGGGAACTGAGATATGCCTGTATGAAGTTGGTCCTCTCAAGGAAATTGTTCGTCAATCATGTAAGCATTATATTGTTGTTTTTCTTTTTTATTATCTCATATGAATTTGAATAATAATAATAATAGGAAATATTAATTTATTAATTTATAGGTATTAAAATAAGTGAAAAAACAGTTGCTCATTTATTGGCAACAAATACAAATCATCAATATATAAAATGTATTGATATTTATCCACAACCAGAACCAGATATATTACTTGCTGTTGGTCAAGCTAATGGTAAAGTTGTACTAACAACATTTGGACCAACAGCATTTGATTCACTTGGTTTAACTGGTAAAGAATTAACTCCAAAACATGCAAGATGTTGTAATGCAGTATCATGGAATCCAGTTGATCCAAATTTAATTGTATGTGGTTTAGATAAATATCGTTCAGATCATTCAATATTATTATGGGATGTATTAAAATTACCAAGTACTAATCATTCAAATAATAATAATAATGGACAAACAATAGATATTTCAACAACATCATCAACATCAACAACATCAACAATAATACGTCCAATTGCTGAAGCTTGTATATCAGAAACAGCACATTCAATTGCTTGGTTTAATAATGAATCACGTTGTCTTATTGCTGGTCTTAATAATAAATATTTAAAAATGATTGATTTTCGTGATTCAAATAAAATAGTTAATACAACATCATCAAAAGCTGTATATAGTGTTGCTATTAATCCACATAATTATTATCATCTTGTATCACATTATGATAATCAAATAACAATATGGGATACAAGATATTTTGAAAAACCATTATTAACTTTAACACAAAATCGTCCAATAATTAAAGTATTATGGTGTCCAACAAGACGTAATTTATTGGGTTCATTACAAAAAGATTCAAATGTACTTCATTTACATGATATACAACATTGTGGATCAGCTGTTGGTGCTGATGAAACTGAACCAGGTGCACTTGAACGTACAGTTGCACCACCATCATGGTTATCACCAACAAGTTTTTCATGGCATCCAAATAATATTAATAGATTATTAGGTCTATCAATAAAAGGTACAACTGATTATACTGTTTGTGAAAGAATAACATTAAATTGGTCAACACGTTCACATTTATCATGGAATCATGCATCAAAAACATTTAAATATGTCAGTAGTAGTGATAGTATTTATGATACATTTGATGATATTGCAATATTAACTAAAAAACGTGCAATATCAGAATATGGTTTATTATCGGAATTGGCATCAAATGGTGAACTTGCTGAAAATAATGGATTAAAAAATTTATGGCAATGGTTATATTTAAGTCGTTCATTGGTTGAAGATGGAACAATAATATCACATGATAATAAACATCCAGGTGTTAGAAGTGTTCTTAAACTTGATGATGCACAATTTTACAACAACAACAATATAAATAATATAATAAATAATAGCAATAATAGCAATAACAATAGCAGTGGTGGTGGTGGATTTATAAAATCAGATATTGTTAATAGATTATGGATTGATATTGGTTCAATAAATCATACAGCTAAAATATATAAATCATCTGATCGTGATAAAGCATTACAGCTATGTGGCTGGAAATTTGAACAAAAAGAATCATCATCATCATCAATAAATACCTATCATAATAATGTATTTTTAGAAAGATTAGAAAGAGAAGGTGCATATGCACGTGCAACAGCAATATCTGTATTTAATCTTTGTTTACGACAAGCAATTGATATATTAAATCGTGGTGCTGCTAAATTAAATGAATCAACAAATTTAAATATTGTTGCAATGGCATTATCTGGTTATTCCGAAGATAAAAATAGTATGTGGCGTGAATTATGTTTAAAATCAATAAATCAATTGACTGATCCATATTTAAGAGCAACATTTTCATTTTTAACTGCTGATAATGATTCATATGATAATGTCCTAAATGAAAATGGTATTGCTGTTGAGGATCGTGTTGGTTTTGCATTAATGTTTTTATCTGATTCAAAATTAATTGATTATTTAAAACGTATGACAATTAAATTAACAAATGAAGGTAATTTAGCATGTTTTTTATTAACTGGTGCAACACAAGATGGTATTAAATTATTAAATAAATATCTTGATGTTACTGGTGATGTACAAAGTTGTTGTTTAATAGCAATACGTGCATTATCATCAAAATTATTACAAGATAATTCAGTACAATCATGGATAAATAATTATCGTTCATTATTAGATGCATGGAAAATGTGGAATCAACGTGCACATTTTGATATTATAATGAGATTATCAACAAATGAAAAACCACCACAACAAGTTTATATATCATGTAATTTTTGTGGTAAAAGTATATCAGCATTTATGCAAGGTTTAAGAGGACCATTTGGTAGACTTGGTGGTACATCAAATAAATTAAAAATGTCATCATGTCCAAATTGTCGTAAACCATTACCAAGATGTGCTATTTGTTTAATGCACATGGGTACAGTTAGTGGTTTTCAAATGCCAAATGCTGCTGCTGCTGTTGCTGCTGCCGCTGCTGCTGCTGCATCATTATCATCATCATCATCATTATCATTATCGTCATCATCATCATTAGCTGCAGCAGCAGCAGCAGCAGTTGCTGCTGCTACAGCTGCTGCTGCAGTTACAACTACCAACACTAATGCTACTGCCGCCACCAACACCACCACCACCACATCATCAGCATCATCATCATCATTGTCATCATCATCATCTTTGTCATTATCAACAACAACAGCAATTGCAGCAGCAGCAGCATCACTTGCTAATCGTAAAAATGATGATGGTAAATTGACTGAATTTGGTAATTGGTTTACATGGTGTCAAACATGTAGACACGGTGGTCATACTGAACATATAACTCATTGGTTTAGACAACACACTGAATGTCCAGTGACATCTTGTACATGTAGATGTTTTTCACTTGATCCATTATAATATTAATTTATTATTTTTATTTTTATTTTTTGTGCCAATAATTGTATTTATTTTTTTTTTTGTAAAAATAATATTTAATTTTTAAAAGGGCGGTTAGTTTAAAACGGATGTTATGATTAATTTTTTTATTGACACAAATCATCATTGATATTTGTCAAGGTTGCATTATTTTATAATAATATATAGGTATATAGGTATATTGAATTGATTAGTTTTTATAAATAAAATAATAATATATAAAATTTTTCAATGACTTTGGAATATATTTTATTTGTTTATTCAAAGATAAAAAAAAAAAAAAAATCATGTCATAACAAAAAGTAATGATAATAATAATTAAGATAGTTATCGTCTGGATCTATTGAAAAAATAAATTTATTGTCTGTCATTGTCATTGTAATATGATTTGACATTTTTATTTTTTCATTTTTAATATTATTATTATTATTTATATTTTTACATGAGTCCAGCTCAATCATCATTATTATTATTATTTTTTTCATTTTTTTGTTGACCAAGTATTTATTCTTTCTTTTTGGATTCTTGTAATTTTTTATCAGCATTGCTTGGATATATGACAAATAGTGATAATTGAACAATTTGAAGAGCCAATCCAACAACATTTTGAAACTGAAATAAATAAATAAATAAATATAATTTTTTTTGTTTATTATTATAAAGATAAAAAAAACTTACAATCATAAAATGATTTTCAAGAATAATTCCATAAAGAAGCCATTGAGATGCAACAATTGTTCCCATGAGTATCATTGGAAATGGAAGTATATCTGTGTTTTTTGTGCGAATTATTTCTTTCTGAAAAAATAATAACAATAATTTAATTGACAAAGTCAAAGCCAATTTGTTTGTCAAAGACTTACAAGATTAAATAATGGAGCACCAATTAATAAGAATAAAACAACAGTAATTAATAGTCCCCATCTGAATTCAAGTTTGTCTGGATCTTCGAGCCATGCATATGTTAAAAATCCAATTGTAATTGCCATAACTGTAGCAAATGTCTTGACTAATTCCCTCTAAAAAATTAAATAATAATAATCATTATTAGTTGGTAGAAAAAAATAAAATTATCAAAAAATAAAAAAATAAAATAAATTAAAAATTACCTTATTTGGTGTGTAGAGAAAAAAAAAGATAACGTAAAAAATGCTTATCGTTAATCCGAAAACGTTGACACTAATCATAGCTGTGTCCTTCATGAGTAAAGCATAGACTAGCATGAGCATTCCCCTGAAATATATATATTTTTTAATATTACAATACAAAAATTCTTATCACATTCAAAGTTTTTTGATACTCACATTCCAATACCTCCAACAAATGGAATTGGATCTTTTCCTTCAGCAGTGCCTTGCTTGTAAATATCTCGACAGACGAGCCTGCAATAGAAAAAAAACAAATAAAAAAATTTAAATAAATGCATTATAATAAATAAATCAAACAAGGACATTTCCATACATATTGATCAATAATTAGTATACAAAATATCCTTAAAACTTTTAAATTTAAAATTCAATTAATTATAGTAATAATAATAATAATAATATTGCTTACATTCCCGAAAACATTTGTGCCATGGTGCAAACAGAAGCTGTTGTACCAACAACATCCTTGTAATCAGCAAGACCCATTTTTATTAATTATAAATAATAATAATAATATTTAATAATTATGAAAAAAAAGAAGAAGAAGAATGTATAATTGTCACACCCACTGCAGTCAACAATCAACTGATCAACTGAAACAAACTGACTGACCACTGCAGAGAAGCAGTGGAGCACCGAGCATCCACCACCACGACCAGGCGAAAAACGTGTTAAAAATTTTATATTAGTATTTAATAAAAAAAATACACAACCAAACAGGTTGTATAATGCTATATCTATACAATGAGTAAATATAATATATATGTATTAACTCATATGAGTATGTATTTACAATTTTACATGGAGTCTATTTAAAATTTAAAAAAAAAAAACAAATAAATAAGGTAGAAATCTACTTGACTAAGAATATAATGTTAAATATGCTCAACAGAGGGGGCTTTAGGCGGCTTGAAAATGCTTGAAAATAATAATAATGCGCCTCTGAAAAAAATGAAGTCAGTCGCAAAACGCACTTGATAAATTCTTTTTATTCCTGCGACTTGTTGGGTACGTTGAATGTTTTTTTCATCTTTGTTATATCTTTTAAAATCATTAAATAAATAATACATCAATTATTAAAAATGACAAATAATTATTAATAAATAATTAGTATTAATATTTTTATAAATATTTCAATATAAATTATTCAATTTGATGGTTTTTTTAATGAGTGATTTGTAGTGTTTTATTTTGAGGTTAATAATTCAAGTGATGGACCTATTGATTTACACGTGTTTTGTGTCACTAAATTATTATTAATAACAATAATAATAATAATCATCATCATATTGTCTTGTTACTTGAATTGTGTTATTTTTTTTATTAAATAATTTTTTTTTTTTTTTTATAGATTGAGTCATGGGTCGCGTTATCAGAGCCCAACGTAAAGGTGCTGGTTCTGTCTTCAGAGCCCACACCAAAAAAAGGAAGGGAGCACCAAAACTTCGCTCTCTTGATTTCTCTGAGAGACATGGTTACATCAAGGGTGTAGTCAGGGTAATTAAACATTATTTTCATTATATTAAAATGATATATGTTATCAATCAAACAAACAAACAAACAAATTAATCATATCATATATTATTAAAATTACAGGATATCATCCATGACCCAGGTCGTGGTGCACCCCTTGCTGTGGTTCACTTCCGTGATCCATATAAATTTAAGACACGCAAAGAACTTTTTATTGCCCCAGAAGGCATGTACACAGGACAGTTTTTGTACTGTGGCAAAAAAGGTAATTATCACAAGACTCAAGTAGTTATCAACATCATCATTATTGTTATTATTAATAATAATTTTATTAATTTTGTTGTTTTACTTTAGCCAATCTTCAAATTGGCAACGTTATGCCAGTCGGTACCATGCCTGAAGGTACCATAGTCTGTAACTTGGAGGAAAAGACTGGTGACCGAGGTCGTCTTGCTCGGGCATCTGGTAACTACGCCACTGTCATTGCTCATAATCAAGACAGTAAAAAAACCAGAGTAAAATTACCTTCTGGTGCAAAGAAGGTTATTCCATCCAACAATCGTGCTATGGTTGGAATCGTTGCTGGTGGTGGTCGTATCGACAAACCAATCCTCAAGGCTGGTCGTGCATACCACAAATACAAGGCCAAGCGTAACTGCTGGCCAAAGGTACGTTATATTTTATTTTATTTAATTTCATTGTATCAACATCAATAATAATTTAAATGATGCTTTATGACATTTGAAACCTGAATATTATTGTGTGGAAAATTTTAACGACTGATTTATTATTTATTTATTTATAAAATACATCAGCAACAACAAAAACAAAAACAACAACATTATTTTTCTAAATAAACATTAAATTTTTTGATTCTAGGTTCGTGGTGTTGCTATGAACCCCGTTGAACATCCCCATGGTGGTGGTAACCATCAACATATTGGTAAAGCTTCCACAGTTAAACGTGGAACATCAGCTGGTAGAAAGATTGGTCTTATTGCTGCTAGACGTACCGGTAGAATCCGTGGAGGAAAATCAGACACCAAGAAAGACGATTAGGTCTAATAACATTTATTGTCAAATATGAAATATAAAAAACGAAAAAAAATTCTAATAAATTACAAAAAAAAACAAATATCTAATCATTGCTGTTGTTGAATTATTAATTATTATTATTATTAAATCATCATTTTCCATCATTGAATATAAAAATTTAAAAAAAAAATTAATTAATTAACCGGATATTCTCTTTCTACCATTGTTTCTAGAAAAAAAAAATTATATTTGTTATTTACGGCCATTTTGCATTGATATTTATTTTCTGTCTTTTTTCATCTTGTTGAAATCTCGACTCGGCAAATATCATGTGTCTCACTCTTTTCCATCTAGAACAAACCACCACACAACTACACTGCTATTACATGTGCATGTGTGTATGTGTGTGTGACTTGGAAAAACCCCCACTTAAAATATTTGTGCCTCACGATTGCATCGAGCTTCCTTTGTGTCAGCACTAGCGCGGCGAGTCTGCCGAAAGGTGATTTAGAAATAAAACTTGTAAAGAGGAAAAAAAAAAAAAAAAAAAA
>MKYW01000059.1:99715-112405 GCA_015776835.1 Aphidius ervi
AAAAAAAAAAAAAAAAAAAAAACAGATAGCTGGTCTGGACTTGCAGGATTCCCGCCAACCAAGTGGGAATCGCTACGTTCCACCGCATTTACGCAACAAGTCCAGTAAGTATTATAAATAAACAAATACAATACAATTATTATTATTATTATATTAATTGAATTAATTAAATTAATTTTATTATTAATATAGGTAACGGACCTACAGTGAGTGAAAATACTCCTTCATCAAATTCACGCTCATCATTTGGTGATAGAGATAATCGTGGTGGACGTGGTGGTAGCAGTGGAGGTGGAGGTGGTGGTGATACTGATCGTAATTCATCATACAGAGATATACGTGTTGCTGGTGGTCGTGATGTCGATTTTGGAAGTTTCAGTGGTGGACGAAATAATCGTCGTCCCCAAGAAAATGGTTACAATGGTGGAGGAGGAGGAGGAAGTGGTGGAGGATCACGTGGTTATGGCAATGATCGGAGCAACAACATGGGAGGAAATAGTGGTGGAAATGATCGTTGGCCGGATCAAACAAAGAATGATCGTTGGCAAGAAAACAAAAATGACTCACGAATGGGTGGTGGAAGATGGAAGGACGATAACGAGGGAGGTGGTGGTGGCGGCGGCGGTGGTGGTGGTGGTGGATACAATGGCAACAACAATGGCAACAACAACAATAATTCCCGAGGTGGTGGTAGAAGAACTGAAGATTGGACAGTACCCACCAGCCGTGACGAACGTCTTGAAATTGAATTATTTGGTACAGGTAATACTGGTATTAATTTTAGTAAATATGAGGATATACCAGTTGAGGCAACTGGTGATAATATACCAGGACACATCACAACATTTGATGAAGTTAAGCTGACAGAAATAATAAAAAATAGTATAACATTAGCTGGTTATGATACACCAACACCAGTACAAAAATATGCAATACCAATAATAATTGGTCATCGTGATGTTATGGCATGTGCACAAACTGGTTCTGGTAAAACAGCAGCATTTTTAGTACCAATATTAAATCAAATATATGAAGGTGGACCACGTCCACCACCAGCATCAGCAAGTAATGGACGTCGTAAACAATATCCACTTGGTCTTGTATTGGCACCAACACGTGAATTAGCAACTCAAATATATGATGAAGCACGTAAATTTGCATATCGTTCACGTATGAGACCAGCAGTTGTTTATGGTGGTTCAAATATTGGTGATCAAATGCGTGAACTTGATCGTGGTTGTCATTTATTAGTTGCAACACCAGGACGTCTTGTTGATATGCTTGGACGTGGTAAAATTGGTTTACATAATTGTCGTTATCTTGTACTTGATGAAGCTGATCGTATGTTGGATATGGGTTTTGAGCCACAAATACGTAGAATTGTTGAAGAAGATCAAATGCCACCAACTGGTGAACGACAAACATTAATGTTTTCAGCAACATTTCCAAAAGAAATACAAATGCTTGCACGTGATTTTTTAAATAATTATATATTTCTTGCTGTTGGTAGAGTTGGTTCAACATCTGAAAATATAACACAAAAAATTGTATGGGTTGAAGAACATGATAAACGTTCATATTTACTTGATTTATTATCAGTTAATGATTATAATGAACCATCTGAATCATTGACACTTGTATTTGTTGAAACTAAAAAAGGTGCTGATACACTTGAAGAATTTTTATCACAAATGAATTATCCAGTAACAAGTATACATGGTGATCGTACACAACGTGAAAGAGAAGATGCATTAAAACGTTTTAGAAATGGTAAATCACCAATATTGGTTGCAACAGCTGTTGCTGCACGTGGTCTTGATATACCACATGTTAAACATGTTATTAATTTTGATTTACCTGGTGATGTTGAAGAATATGTACATCGTATTGGTCGTACTGGTAGAATGGGTAATTTAGGTCTTGCAACATCATTCTTTAATGGTAAAAATCATAATTTAGTTAGAGATTTAGTATCATTATTGACTGAAGCTAATCAAGAATTACCACCATGGCTTGATACCATGCACACTGATGTTAGATCTGGTGGTGGTGGCGGAGGTGGTAGTGGTGGTGGTTCATCAAGAAGACCACCTGGTGGAAGTAAAGGTGGTGGTCGTTTTGCAAGTGGTTTTGGTGCACGTGATTATCGTCAAACACCTGGTTCAGGAATGAATAGAAGCAATGGACCACCTGGTAGACCTGGTGGATATGGAGGTTAATATTACTACTTGTATTTAAATTTATTTATAATTTATTTTTGTAATACTAATACTAATTTTTTATTATTTTTTTTTTTTCAAATAATTAAAAGGTGGTCATGGAGGTGGATATGGTGGCAACTATGGATCGTCATATGGCTCAAGCAACAATGGCGGTGGTGGTGGTGGTGGTGGTACTGACTGGTGGGGAAAATAAATTGAAATATATAAAATATAATTCAATTTCCATCAATCTCCATTGCGCCTACCTACTATTATAATAAATATATAATTAATTAATAAAAACAAAAAACACAATTACATGAAAATTTTCAAATAAAAATTTGAGACAATGGAATGAAATAATAAAAAAAAAAATATATAAATAAATAAATACACTGTGAAACACATGCAAGATTAAAGCCAATGACATAAAATAAAACACAAAGTGAAATTATTTAGTGAAATCAGGCTTTTTTTTTTTTATTTTTTTTATTATTTTTTTTTTTTTTTTGCGCTGTGTGTCATGACTGTCAAAAAACAACAAAAACAAAACTAAATAAATGATAAAATAAATAATTAAACAAGAAAGCATAGTTTTGATGTACTTTTGCGCGACATTAATAGTCANTTTTTTTTTTTTTTTTTTTTTTTCTTTCAAAAAATATATAATTATTTAATTATCTCAAAGAATAATAAAAATCCAGTGCAGTATGTGTAGAATAATTAAGAATAATTATATATTTATCAAATTTATTAACGTCGTTATTGTCATTCTGACGAATTGAAAGAATTAAAGCCTATGATAAAGAAAAAAAAAAATAAAAAGAAGAAGAAGACAACAAAAAATAATTAGTTAAATAAATAAATTAATGAATATCATTGTGGTAGGCAAATTTAGTACAATTTTGTAGGAATTCCTTTGAGACTACGAGACTCGTGTCGCTCTTATCATAATTATCATTATTATTTTATTATTATAATTACTACTATTATCATTATCATTATTATTATTATTATTATTGAAATTAAATTAAATCATAATATGATGAAAAACAAATATCACACTGCAAACAATTTTCATTTTCATTTTTTTCGTCATTATTAATAAAAAAAAAAAAAAAATAAATAAAACAAATCGAACAAATAACTTGGCATTTATTTATTCAAATTACTATTCACTACTACTACTTGCTATATTTAAGAAGAAAAAAATTAATATTTTTATAATTAATAAATACTAGATATTAAAATATGCTACAAATTGCTGCTTAAAAAGACCAATGAATCATCATCATCATCATCAACAACAACAAAATAAATGACAAATTTTATTTATTTTTAATATTTATTACGTTCAACAATTAAAGTTACAATTATTATTATTATTATTATTATTTATAAAATGGCCACATTTTTAGATTTTATATATTTTTTGTTTCATCTTCTTTCTCTAAATAACACAAATTCATTAATTTGAATATAAAAAAAAAAAACAAACATTCAAGTCAAATAAAAATCACAGCTTTTGAAAGGACTCACACTCTAAATGACATGACAAACAGACACTCAAATAAACAGCAATTAATCAAGTGGCACTTGAAATTTTTAAAACATTAAAATATAATTATTTCATTATTTTTAAAATTTTCAAATCGTACACAAATGGACGTTTTTATTTTCAAGAAAATTAATTAATAATTATTCATTAAGGCAGCCACGTGCAGGCACCATCATCATCATTATAATGAAATAATTATTTGTCTTTTTCATATACACATTATTTTATCTTAATTCTAGTTTTATTATATTTTATAATTTTTTTACTTTCAATTATTTGTATTACATATAATAAGTAAGCAAGGCAATTTTTGTTAACATGTAAAATTTAATTATTACATATATATTTATAAATGCTTGGGTATTTTGAATTGTATATGAATATTTTTAGTTGTATAATTAATTTAGTTAATTTTAATCTCAAAAAATAAGCATTTAATTTCTTGTCTTTTGCAATTATTGTAAATTAATTGAAACATTAAGGCCAACATACATATATATTGTCAAAATGATGCTGCTCTAGGCAACTTAATTGAGTTATTATTATTAAGTTTATAGGCAATTTTATAAAACATCAAAAAATATTCTATAATAATTGTTTTAATTTTTTTTCAATAGAATTAAACAACATATATTTTTTTATGTTATTTTTCTATTTTTTTCTTGAGATTCATTCATTCATCGAAAAGTATTATTAACATAATAATAGTAATATTATTATTTTAGTTTTTTTTCTCAAGTTATTGCACAAAAATTACCTATTTATGTGACACACTTGTTATGATAAATGTTAAATGTTAAATATAAAATATAAATTGTTATACAGCCACGTGATATAACAGTCAATTCATACATTAAATAGTAATGTTACTGGTAATAAAAATAAAAATAAAAAATACTACAAAATCTGAAGGATTTTGTTGTTGTTGTTGTTAAATTAAATTGCTCAAAAATGACAAGTTGAAAAATAAAAAAAAAATAAAAATAATTGTATCAAGTATGTAGCTGTTTTGTTGAATTTAATTTATGATTTTATGATGAGAACCAATCAGTCTTGTTTCCCATTTTTCAACAACAAAAAAAAAAAAAAAAAAAAAAAAAAAAAAAAAAATCTCATTTATGAAACAGAGCTTATGGCATTATGTGGTGATCCCATTTGAGTTAAAACTTTATCAAGCCATTGAAGTGGTCCATGTAAATGTGCTTCAATCCAACATGGTGTTGATGTAACATCTTGACGATGATACTCTGCTCCCCATCCTTTGACAAATGACATTCTAAAAATAAATAAATAAATAAATAAATAAAAGTGTTTGTTGTTATTTAATATTATAAATATAAATATAAATATATTATACCTTATTGTACACATTTTAGTTAGTTCATAAACAGCTTCAAATCCATGATTAACACTTTGTGATAAAAGCTGAGCAAATTCTTGATTATTAAATATTTTTAATGAACAACCAGGTGGTATTTTACAAACAGTACTTGGATGAAAACTATGTGAATGATTACAATTTCTTGATTGTACAAATATTGCTGAATCAGACATACATTCAGCATAAACTTCACCACCAACATAATACAAATGTACACCTTTACCAATATGTCGTCTTGTATTTTCAATTGTTGAATTACGATTGACATTTGACAATTGTCCAAGACAAAAACGATCATTATTACTTGGATTTGTAAAACCATCAACAGTTACTGCATGTGATTGACAATGGAATACTTCACCAACACGACAATTTAATTCATAATATGCAATTGATGCCCAGTATGGTTGTTCTTGATAGCATACTTGTGATACATCATTTGGATTAATGCTGATACTTGTATCCATTGCTGATTGATCTGATGATGGATTATTATTTGTTGTTGTTGTTGTTGATGATGATGATAATGGTGGTGGTGGTGGTGAGTGTCCATCATCTGATGGTGAATATGCTGGTGGTGGTGTTTCTGGTAAACCATTTGATGAACCATATGGACTTTGTGGATTTAATGATGATAATGGACTTGGTGATGAACCAATTGATGACATTGGTGATGTTGGACCATTTCTACTTGTTGTAAAACTACCATTCATTGTATATTTAACATTATCAGGCATATTTGGTTCTGGTACTTGTGAAAATGATAAAAATGAATGACCAGGTGGAAATTCAGATTGTCTTGGTACTAAAACTGGTGGTAATATTGGACTTTCAACACGTTTATAATGATAAGGATTAATACATACTTCTTTGTGTTTTGCTGAAAATGGATATTGACAAAATTCTAAATGTTTTAATTCATGATGTGATTGTAAATCTGGCCATCTCCATACACGACAATATATAACATGTGGTAAACCTTTTCTGTGTGATACTTGTAAACGTCCATCAAGACTACGTGGTATTGTAACACATTTACTTTGTGTACCTGGACAACTTAATGCACGTTCAAGTTCTTCAATAGCACCTTTACGTTTTTTTAATTTTTTAACCAATGAATCAACAGCTTTTTCAGCCCATTTTTCCTCCTCATCACCTTGTTTCCAACCAAGTAGTTTTTTAACTGCTGGACTTGTAAATGAAAATAAACTATTTAATGATGACATTGGTCCAGAACTTGATGAACCCTCTTCGTCATCCATTATTTTATATTTTTATATTTTTATTTTTTATCAATATAAATATTATCACAATTACAAATTACACTCGACAATCACAATAATACAAAAATGCTTGTTTTATGCTTGGCTATTTATTGTTTGCATTATAATTTATAATCAACATTATCATCATCACCACTGCAATTAATACTTATGGATGGATGGATGGATGGCGTTTGTTTTACAGCGTTAGCGTTGCGTTGCGTTACGTTACACGAATACACAATTATGGCGGAGAACTAAGAAGTAAGAACAACTGAGAAGTACAGCAGCCAAAAGAAAAAGACTGCAAAAAACTCGTTGATCTCTACCTTTTTTTTTTTTTTTCTTTAATTTGTCTTTTTCTCAAGTCACACAAATACACACACACTCAGCTAAATAGTCTCTCTCTCTTTTTGTATTATATCATGGAATATGATAGAACATTATCCACATAAATAACAATAAATAATAAACACACACTTTACTCCAAAATTTTAGAAATACTTTTCTAAATAATAAACATTTGATGATTGTTGTTATTTTTGTTTATGAAAATTTAAACTTTAAAATAATTAATATTCTATTCACATCCAAACTTGTTGTTGTTGTTTTTTTTAATTTATTCAACTCTATAGGTATCCCTTTAAACTTTTGCAATTTTATTTTTATTTATTTATTTATTTATTTATTTATTTATTGCTTGTTTTGTCTTAATTAATCACTAAATATTAACATTATGTACTCTGTCTAAATTCTCATTATCATGATGATCATCATTTTGTTTCAGGATAAATAATAATGATATATCAACTGCTAAATATCAAGTAGATTATGCCCCGCCTCCTTGTGTATATAGTTTTTACTCTTTTTTTTTTTACTTTTTTTATGCGTCATACAGACGCCAAGTATTTAAAAAAAAAAAAAAATTTTACTCCGACGTCACAATGTTTATAGAGAGAGAGATGGAAAATGAAAATTTGCGAATGGCGCTGTGATCGTTTAAAATCCTTGACAGGGAAAACTAGCTCCTGGTGAACGAGATTAAAAATTTGTCAGCAAGTGTTAATAGGTGCGTTCTTTCACTTGCGGGAGCCTGCGGGTATCCCCACNAGAACGCACCTATTTATATGTATAGGATACACACACACACACACACACTCTAGCCAAGTGACAATTGAAATTTTTTTTATATAAAAAACAGAGAGAGTGAGAGAGAAAGAAAGCGAGTTATGAAATAAATGAGTGCGCACGCAACACAAGGGTGGTACATTGCTCCAACGTTAAAAATTTAATTTTTTCGTTGACTTTTTGGCCTTTTTGGTTTTCTAGTCATCAGCTGAAGGGAGAAAATTTTTTTTCTTCTTTTTTTACTACCAAAATAATAATATTGTATACGTGGACGTGTTGGGCGGCCATAATATTTTATTAAAATAAATAAATAAATAAATAATAAAAAATGGCTGATGGTGATGGTAATGATTGTGTTAAAACAGATAATGTCACGAGGGATATGATCAATCAACAGGAGAATAATAGTGATTTGGCAATTATTCATGATGATAATAATCAGGTAATAATCAATTAATAATTAATAAAAAAACAATATAAATACATATACTCATTTTGAAATATGTATCAAGTATAATAATAAAATTAAATAATAAAAAATAATAATGATATATATTTTTAGATAAATAATGATGCTGGTGCTAGCCAAATTGCTGAAAATCCAGATAATAATGATGGTGATGTTGATGCTACAACTGCAGCTGCTCTTGCTGCTGATGAACAACGACAAAAATATCAACCCAGTAAATGGGAATCATTTTTTGCTGTTACAAAATCATTGATAATAAGATCCCTGATAATATATTTTATAACATCATTTTTTAGAAGACCAACACCAGATCCAAATAGTACTGGTGTTGGTGGCAGTGGTGGCAGTGGTGGTAGTGGTGTACAAGGTAAATTACCAGCATCAAATATATTTGATAATGGTACATTATTTGATTTATATATTTATTTATCGGAATTGGAAAATTTTAATAATTACAATGATAATAATGCATTAATATGGCATGAAAAAAATATAATATATGGTGATTGGTATAGTGGTGATAATAATGATGGTACACGTGAATTTATTCATACATTTACACCAAGTAAACAATTAAAAAATAATGGTTCAATATTTATACATGTTTATGCTGCTAAAAGTGGTACAAAATTATTAAATAATAATAATAATAATAATTTAAATCAAGTATCATATAGTAAAAAAATGTTAAATAAATATAAAAAAATTAAATATCAACAAAAACATAATTTATTAACTGGTGAAACAACAGCCACTGAAGAAGAAATAAAAAAAGCTCAAATAATGAAACAAGAAATAGTATCACATTGGCATCCAAATATAACAATAAATATGGTTACTGATTGGACAAATTGGATACATGGACAAGTTGCACCACCACTTGATGAATATATTGAATTTACAAATGGTGGTAATTCATATAAACCAGTATTATTTTTTAATGATTTTTGGAATATGAATCGTGATTATCAACCATTAAATAATACAATAAAAAAACTTGAAATACGTATAACATATCAACCATTGTCATTATTTAAATGGCAACTTTATTCAGCTCAATCAATGAGAAATAAATGGACATCATCATTAATGGGTGATGTTGCTGGTGATGAAGATGACAGTGATCAAGATACATTAAAAGAAACAATACTTGAAACAAATATATATTTATTGGGTGCAACAATATTTATATCAGTATTACACAGTATATTTGAATTTTTGGCATTTAAAAATGACATACAATTTTGGAATAATAGAAAATCACTTGAAGGTTTATCAGTTAGATCAGTATTTTTTAATGTATTTCAATCGTTAATTGTATTGTTATATGTGCTTGATAATGAATCAAATACAATGATACGTATTAGTTGTGGTATTGGTTTGTGTATTGAAATATGGAAAATAAATAAAGTTGTTGATATTGGTATTGATCGTGTTGGTAGCAAAATACTTGGTATTATACCACGTATAACATTGACAAATAAAAGTTCATATACAGAATCATCAACAAAACAATATGATAAACTTGCATTTAGATATTTATCATGGGCATTGTATCCATTACTTGGTGGTTATGCATTATATTCATTAATGTATTTAGAACACAAAGGATGGTATTCATGGGTGCTAAATATGCTTTATGGATTTTTATTGACATTTGGATTTATCATGATGACACCACAGCTATTTATTAATTATAAATTAAAAAGTGTTGCACATTTACCATGGCGTATGATGTCATATAAATTTTTAAATACATTTATTGATGATATATTTGCATTTGTTATTAAAATGCCAACATTATATAGACTTGGTTGTTTCCGTGATGATATTGTATTTTTTATATTTTTATATCAAAGATGGATATATAAAATTGATTTATCTCGAGTCAATGAATTTGGTTTTACTGGTGAAGCTGCTGATTCAATATCAGCTAATTCTCCATCAAATGATGATGATGATAATAATGCTGCTGCTGCTGTTGTTGCTATTACAACTAAAACTAAAGATAGTGCTAGTAAAAAAACTGATTAATTAATTTCATTATATAGCATAATAATAATAATAATAATAATAATAAATTCAATATGTGTGTGTGTGTTTATAAAATTATTCATCAACAGCCAATTGTTTGCAAATAAATTCATCATTTTTTTTTTTTTTTTTTTTTAATAGTATCTAGAATAAATATTATTGTAAATGTTTAATTATATAGATTGTATAATTTTTATTATTATTATGTATTTCATTGCACACATATATTGTGTGTGTGTGTGTGATAATTGAAAAAAAAAAAAATTAAATAAATAAAAAAAACACCTGAATTTTCAGGACTTCCAATTAATAATTAATTTCTTATTGTTTTTTCATTTATTTCTCTCTACACAAGTATCATACATTAAATCAAATTATTACTATTATTATTATTATTATTATTATTACTATTTATTTTTATTTTTATTTTTGTTAATGATGATAAAGGCACTTTTTTTCTTGCATTCAACATTTTCACAATCTCCATTTTAAATATATATTTTAATTATACAAATTTATAAGTACAATATTTTTTTTTTTTATATATTAAAAAATAAAAGAAAAAAGTAGAATTAATTTTCAAAGTATTATTTTTTTGTGTGATTTATCAATGAATATTAAGTGTGTGAAAAATTTAATTAAATGTACTAAAATCTATGATTTTTTTTCTCATTAAAACAATTATTATTATTATTATTATTATTTGTTAATTAATTTGGCTCCTCTAATTATTGTAATGTAATTTTTTATTTTTTTTGTTTAAAAGGCAAGAGACGCATTACAATATGGTTTTGTACTAAAGAAATAATTCATTGATTTATCTACACTGTACATAGATTATTATTATTATTATTATTTTTTTTAATTATTGCTATTACTTTTTCTTTTTTTTTCTTTGAAAATTATACGAAATATTGAAAAAAAAAAGAAAATAAATCAAGTGGAAATTAAGTAAAACACAAATAAATTTGCGTCATTTTAAGTTTAAAAAAAGCCGCGTTACATAATGGCAGTATTGTCGGCAAATTACAAATACAATAATAAAATAATAAAATGCCATGTGCGTTAAAATTTACGAAAAAAATAAAATAAAATAAAATAATAATAATAAGTAATTAGTTTAAGTTTTTTTTTCCTTTAATTTGAGTATATGGTTAATAATAATAATTATGCTACAAGCCCAGCATCTTTTGCCATGCTGTAGAAAGCACTAGTTGGATTTTGTAATAAATTATTTGGAGAATCAAATTCTGTTACGTAACCTTTATCAAGAACAATGACTCTGAAAATACAAAAAAATAAATAAATTGATTAATTTAATTAATTTAATTATTTATTCTATTTAATTGAAATATTACCTGTTTGAATCAATAATTGTATTTAATCTGTGAGCAATTGTAAGTACAGTACAATCTTGAAATTCTTCTCTAATTGTTCGTTGAATAAGATCATCAGTTTCCAAATCAACAGCAGCAGTTGCCTCATCCAATATTAATATTTTAGTTTTTCTTAATAATGCACGTGCAAGACATACTAATTGTCGTTGTCCAACACTTAAATTATCACCACCTTCAGTTATTTCATGTTGTAATCCATTTTGTAATGATTTAACAAATAATTTAAGATGTGCATTTTCCAAAGCTTTCCATAAATCATCATCACTATGTAATGTAAATGGATCTAAATTCATTCTTAAACTACCAGAAAATAATACTGGATCTTGTGGTATTATTGTTAATCTTGATCTTAATGAATGTAATCCCAATTTTGATATATCAATATCATCAATTAATATTTTACCATCAGCAGCTTCAATAATTCTAAATAATGCAAGTGTCAATGATGATTTACCAGCACCAGTTCTTCCAACAATACCAACTTTTTCACCACCATTTATTTTAAATGTAACACCTTTTAATACAAGTTCTAGACCTTCTCTATAGCGTACTTTAAAATTATCAAATACAACACAACCATTTTGTGGCCAATTTTTTTGTGGTGTTGTATTTTTAATTTCCCATGGTGCTTCTTGTGGTGTTTCACCATATTCTTTAATTCTTTCAACAGCAACAATATTTGTTTCAACATCAGATGTCATACGTACAAGCCAATTTAATGTTTGTGTTATTTGTAATGCATAACTAACAGATAAACCAACAAGACCTGGACTCATTGTATTACGACCAAGTACAGCAAATAAACCAGCAAAAAAAATTATTAAATTACCAATCATTTCTAATCTCACAGCCAGCCATCTATTGGCAATTATACTTGGATAAAAACAAACTTGATTAAAATCAACACGATTTTCTGATTCTTTAATAAATCTTTGTTGTTCACCATATGCTCTTATTGTTTGTGCACCAGTTACTGATTCACTAAAATGTGAATATATTGGTGATCTTGATACTGATTCAAGACGTTTTAATTGTCTTGATGTTGCAACATAAAAACGTTGAATAAAATAATAAATAATACCAATTGGTAATATTAACAATGAAAATGCTGGTGTACTGTAACTTATTACAACGAGTGTTGCAATTACCTGAAATATTAATTATTATTATTAAAAATATAATCATCATTATCATCATCATAACCAGCACCAACCACCACCACCAAACATATATGTTTAATAATGCATGCAAAAAAAAAAA
>MKYW01000059.1:112413-139289 GCA_015776835.1 Aphidius ervi
TTTTTTTTTTTTTTTTTTTTTTTTCCCAAAAAATAATAATGATAATAATAATAATAATTAATTTACAAGAGATTTACTTGGCTTGTTGATTTTTATATAAAAAAAAATAAAAAAAAAATATCTCACCAACTTGACGGACACAATAAAAGGAAAATTAAAATTAAAATTAAAATTTAGTATTTATAATATAAAGCTAAAAGCTAAAAGAAAAATAAAAAATTAAATTAAACAATTTACAAAAATAATAAATAAACGGACAAAATAAAATATATATATATATCTATTATACATTGCAATTAACTGTTGTTTCTTGTGGGGGGAGGGATGTATTTTTTTTTGTTTGTTTGTTTGAAATAAATAAATTACCTCAAAAAAACAATAGATGCTATCTGATATTTGTTGGGGAAGTGATGTATCCAAGACGTCGACATCTTTAGCAAATCTTGATATAATTCGACCAGTGGGTGTTGTATCAAAGAAGTTCAATGATGCACGCATTATTCCGCGTAACATTATTAGATGCATTTGACGTGCAGCCAACCAACAACCCAGCTGTGGTGCCAAGTCGCAGAAAAAACTCGACACCGCTACAACATCAGAGATTCAGATACATGCCGTAAATACTTGTGATCTATATCTATCCATCTAAATAACTAAATAACTAAACCGATGCTTTCTTTTTTTTTTTTTCTTTTAAAATCTTGTCCTCGTATTTTGATATTGATATTGTATTATTGTTGTTGGTGTTGTTGATGTTGTTGTTATTTCATTATTTTATTTATTTATTTATTTAGCTAGACGAGAGGGTGAAGTTTGCTGTGGCATGCATATATTAGTATTATGCAACTTAATAATAAATTAAACCTAATTTTATCAAGTTATAATATTTAAGAGAAATTGTATCCGTCAAGCTTCAGTGATATTATAAAATAATTGTACTAGTAAAATCATTTAAAACATGCATATTATGATAAATATTAAAAACGAGCATAATAATAATAATAATAATAATCATCATCATCATTATCATATAAATAATAAATTTGTTTTTTTTTGTGTATTGTGTAGCTTACTCTGAATAGGTTTGAAAGCCATTGTGATATTGTGTTATTTAATCTAGTGTCCATTGTGTCTGTGTCAGCACTAAATACACCCAATATTCTACCAATTGGTATTGTATCAAAAAATGACATTTTACTGTGTATTATTTTATTTAAAAAAAGCCGGGTCATAATGTTTGATGCTCTCAATGTACCAATGTATATACAAAGTTGTGGTATATATGAAAAAATAACTGAAACAATAATATAACTCTTTTTTTTTTAGAAAAACAAATAATAAATAAAAATGATTATAAATTATTTGGGAAAAATTAAAGTAATAAAATGACTGTGATAATAATAATGATGATAATAAAAAATAATAAATATACAAAGCACAACTAAATAATAATAATAATAATAATAATAATAATAATAATAATAATAATTATGATGATTATGAGTTTTTCCTACCGAGAAAAAACAATTAGACCACATTCGTAAGACCATTGGCAGCGTATTATCAACAACGTCAGTGTCTTTACCAAAGCGATTCAATATACGACCACTTGGTGTTGTATCAAAAAATGATGCGGGAATTCTTAATACATGTATCAAAAGTTCCTCGAATATGCCCACTGAAGCTCTAATTGCTCCCAGTGCCAAAATTATTGATATTATAAATGCAGTTAAACCTAGAAATAAACATTTATTAAACAAATCATTACTACATAGCATTTCTCTCTCTCTTGATTAATAGGAAAATATATTTTCATTTTTTTCTGTGGAGTTATTAAAATATTTAGAATAAGTGTGCAATATATTATATATAAAAAAATTAAAAAAAAAAAAACAACAACATGCTTATTATTAAATTAAATTATAATATATAAGAATTTTTTAGAAAAAGCAAATGTTTTTTTTTTTTTTTTCTTTCAAATAATAAAAATAAAAATAAACATGCAATATTACGATAAATTGTCATTTTTTGATTTTAATAAAATACTTTAAAGCATTCTACTATTATTTTTTTTTTTTTTTCTAAACACAGCAAACCACACTCGCTGTTCTAGCAAATATTTTATTGTTGTTGTTGTTGTTGTCGTTGGTGTTGGTGTTATTGTTGTTGTTGAAATAATTAAGACAATCATTACTAACTGTTGAGATTATTTTGTTTTTGTTATTATTATTACTATTATTATTATCATCATCATTATTGTAAGAGGGGTTTATTATTCTTATATTGTTATGAAAAAAAAAAAAAAAAAAGTAAAACTTACCTTGACCGAGTCCAAGAAGACCATAAACTGAAACATACATATCTCGTTTTCCTGCATCAACTGTACCATTTATATCAACAATATCCTTATCATCTGACCATTTAGTCATCCAA
Organism: Aphidius ervi; assembly: GCA_015776835.1. Classification (NCBI taxonomy): domain Eukaryota; kingdom Metazoa; phylum Arthropoda; class Insecta; order Hymenoptera; family Braconidae; genus Aphidius; species Aphidius ervi. Next base: position 114,847 of record MKYW01000059.1, read on the forward strand.
ATATTAGCACCAATACTGAATCCTTGAAAAACTGCATTCATTGCAATTGTACAAATTGATAAAAACCAACCAATTGATTTTAAATAATGTGTATAAACTTTTAATTTTACCTTAAAAAAACAAAAAATTAAATGACAATTTATATTTGTAATAATAATGAATAATAATACTTACACTTCCAGTTTCTGTTTTTTCAACGTCAATTAAATTACGACCAATATTTGTTGTATTATTATTATCTTTAATACTTCCAGATCGTAAAAGACCTGTTGATTGATGACTATCGGTTGATGCTTGTCTATGATTTTATAAAAAAAAAAAAATAAATTTAATTAAAAATCAAATTGATAAATAATAATAAATAAATAAATAAATAATAAACCTTTTTAATGATCCAGTAATTGATTTTTGATCACCAATTGATCCTGATTCACTTTTACTAACAGATATTCTTGATAATGCTCTTGTTAATTTTTGTTGTAATTCTTCACTTCCAATTGTTGATTCTAAATGTTGTTTTATTTCATCTAAATCAGTTTCACCACTGTCCTCTGTTTGTACTATTATAATAAAAAAAATTAAAATTAATGATAAATTCAATAAATGTCAATTTACTATTGACATAATACTATTAAAACTTACAATTTCCAACTTGATTTTTATACAATAAAAAATATAAATATTATATATATACTATAAAAAGTATAAAAGCTATGAAAAACTATTTACCTTCAGTTAAATGATGAATTAAAAAATCAGCAAATGCACCACGTTTTTCTAATAATTGTTTATATGTACCAGTTTCAGTAATTTGTCCATCTTTAAGTACAACAATATTATCAACATCAGGCAAATATGTTATTCCATGTGTTACAAATAATCTTGTTTTTTTTTTTAATAAACCATTTGGACCAATGACACTTTCAAATATATGTTTACCAACATGTGAATCAACAGCAGACAATGGATCATCCAAAAAATAAATATCACTATCATTATAAACAGCACGTGCCAATGATACACGTTGTTTTTGTCCACCAGATAAATTAATACCTTTTTCACCAATTTCCGTTTGATCACCAGCTGGTAACATTTTTAAATCAAGACCAAGTGCACATGATTCAACAACTTTTGAATATAATTGTTTATCCAATTGTTTACCAAATAATATATTATCTTGCATTGTTGCATTTTGTATCCATGCTTGTTGTGATACATATGCTATTGAACCATATGTATTAACACGTCCATTTAATTTATCCATTTCACCTAAAAATGCTGATATTAATGAACTTTTACCAGAACCAACAGTACCAACAATAGCAACTAATTGTCCATTTTTAATACTTAGATTAATATTACGTAAAGTTGGAGTATTATTATCATTATCATTTGTTTGTGAATCCCATAAAAATGTACCATTTTCAATGATTAATGGATTTATAATATTTTTATCATGTTGTACATTTGTTGGATCAAGTTCTTCATTATTCATAAATACATTAATACGTTTAACAGATACAGCAGCTTGTACAACATTTGTTATCATCATTGGTAACATTGACAATGGAAATCTTAATATATTAAATAAACTTAATGATACAAATGTTTTTTGACTATCAAGTACATGTGTTTCATCAACATAAACATATGTTGCAAATGATACAAGTGATACTAAAAATGGTGCACATGACCATATAAAACTAGTACCAGCATTTAAATATGCTGCTTCTTTAAGTACTTTAATTTCTTTATTTCTAATATTTAATATTTGTTGTTCAAATGATGGTTCCCATGCATATAATTTAAGTACTTTAATACCATTTAATACTTCATTCATTAGCTTAACACGTTCATCTTTATTTTTCATTTGTTTCATTTGTAATGATTTTGATTTTGATGCAATAAATGCATTAACTGGTATTAATATAATCATAACAGCTAAACCAGCAAGTACTGATGGACCAAGTATATCCCATAAAAAATATAATGCCAATGCAATTTGTAATGGTGCTGACCATATCATATTAATATATGCTGTTAATTCCATAAATCTTTGTGCATCAACAGACATTAAATTAACAATTTCACCAACAGTTGATTCTTTACGTGCTGTATTTGACATTCTTAATGCTTTACGATATATTGCTGCTGTTAATGCTGTACGTATACGTAAACCAACAATAGACATACGATTAAAATATTGTGATAATACAATTGTTTGTAATGATGCTGTTAAAAATAATAAACCAGCATAAAAATAACCTTTCCACATTGGTTCATTTGGTGCATTTACAAAACCAATAAGTGCATTTAATATTTGTGGACTAATAAATATCATAATATCTTGTGTTAATTTTAATATTGCACCAAATATAAATGTACCACCAAATGCTTTACACAATGGTATTGTTATTGATGCTACTTTTTTTTTATTACGTTGATTATTTAAATCAACATGACCAGTTGATTTTTCAAATGATGCTTTGGCACTTGTACTGTAAATATAATTTAATTTATAATTTTTTATTTTTATTTTCATCTTATTTTTTACTTACCTGCAATAATTCCACAATAATCTTGTGTGTTTAAATTCAATTAAATTACTTTTATTTATTTATTTATTTTATTTATTACAAAATAATATATAATACTTACTTTTCACATTTTTGTACTCGTTTATTCCAGTGTTTATCAAATTTTGGTATTATTTCAGCAGCAGTATCCTCAGGATTCATTGACCAAAGATCAGTTGGTTCAAGTGGTTTTTTAAAACCTGTCCATGCCATTTTATCAAACCAAGCAAATAATAATCTCGAAGGAAATGATGCTGCTTGTTCTGGACATGGTCTTTCAACCTTGAAATAACAATAATTTAATATTTTATATATGAATCAAATGATATATTTTTATTATTATTACCTCTGGATATTTTGAATATTTTGGTGGAGCTTCAACAATAAATTGAAGTAAAAACATCATTATAACAAGTGGATAATAAATCATATATGATACATATGAATAACTTTCTCGATACTGAAAAATAAAAAAATAAAAAAATAAAAAAAAAATAGATAATATTAAAACATTAAAAATATATACCTATATTTAAATATATTATTTACCTCGTCATCTGAATTGAGCAAGATACTTCTAAATCTGACAACACCACAAATTGTCAATGATAGCCAAAATAAAAATAATAATCCAGATGTTCTCATTCCAAATTTTTTGTTATAAAACAATATTACACCTGCTAATATCTTGATTGGAAAAAAATAAATAAATTAATAAATAATTAATTATCATGATTTATAAAATGTTATACTTACAAAAGTAAGAATCTTAATAATTGGTGTATAATATTCAACTGGATATATTGTTTTATAATAACTATTACGAATAGCAAAAAATAAATCAACACAACTAAGTAAAACAAGTCCAATTGTTAAAATAAATTTTAATATTAATTGCCATGTCCATGGTATATTTTTTCTTTTACTATTCATCAAATAATAAGTTTCTAAAAATGTAAAACTCCATAATAATAAGCATGGTGACCAAATGAGTATTGAATTTTGAAAACAATATGTCAAATCTGGATCATTTGTTGTCCATGTTAAATTTGTGTCCTGTAATAAAATTTTAAAACAATCAAAATTACAATGTCAATCAATTTGTTATTATTATTTTATTTAAATAATTACCCATAATATTGAGCCACAAATATTATCAAATGTTGTATTATTTTCCATTTTTATTTATTTATTTATCGTTGTTACATCCACATTTATCAAGGTCTTTTTTTAAATTTTGGTCATTATATTAATAACAATAACAACAACAACAATAACAATAACAACTGGTTCTCTTAACTAACTTTCACTTAATCTCTGTAATAAAAATAAAAAAAGTAAGAGTTTAATTTATTTTCTAAATTTAAATTAACTAAATTTAAAAATAAAAAAATAATAATTTATCATTGGCAGTGTACAAATGGTGATAGTAATACACAACCAATAATAAGTAATTTAATAAATAAATAATACTCTAATTTATAATTTATTGGTTATCACCTGAGGATAATGATAAAATACATTACTTGTTCATTAAAAATGTTTAAGTAAGACTATCGGAGAGGAGAGTGATTTTTTTATATCAAACCAAGAGAGAGAAAGCAACTTTTTTTTTTTTTTTTTTTTCCAATGAAACTGCAGTAATCAGTCAACAGTCAACACACGGTGTCAATTACAGTCAATTTCTTAGAACACAAATACATTTGTCATTTTGATTTTCACAAATATATAGAGCTATATGTTATCAATATTTTTAAATTCAATTTGTACATCATCATGATGATAATGTTGAAAAAAAAAAAAAATGAGATTATATATTTATTTTTTCTTTAAAAAATAAATTAAATTTTATTATATTTCGATCAAAATGGCGTTTGTCCGGCACTTTGACATTTTTAAATTGTTAAAAAAATTATTAAATAAATAAATAAATAAATACCAATATTTAATGTTTCATTACTGAATAAATCTAAAAAAGTGGTTTTTTTTTTTTCTCTTTTAGTTAGCGATTGAGTCAAAATTATTAAGCCCCAATGAGAAATAAAAATGATAATAAGACACACACTCACTCATCCACATGCACATGCACATGCATACAAACTAGACACGTGATTTCATTTTTTTTAACTAGTAATAGATGATAATAATGATGATGATGATGATTATAACAATATAGCAAAAAAATACCTACAAGTACGTACTCGTTCTTTTTATTTTTTAGTAAAGGCGCAGTCTGATTAAAGAATGGCAATATATATTAATAAAAAAAAAAAAAAGAGAAACACACACACAAAAACGCACACACAACTATTTCAGAAGAAGAAAAAAAAAAAAGATATATAAAAAATAGAGTTATAATAATAATGATAATAAATTGGGGGAGTGGGAAGGCGCGGCGCCAAGGTTAACTGCAATTCAAATACACCCGAAATTTCGATACATACACACACATATATGTGCACCTATGCACAATTTTTTTTTAAGAAAAAAATTATCAAAAAATATTTAAAATTCATATAATTATTTATAATATAAATTTAAAAAATAAATGAGATTTAGATAGTGGCTGATAAAAGTCAAGTTGTATCAATTATTTTTAAATTGTTATGTTATGTTTCAAATAAAATGAAAAAAAAAAAAAAAAAAAAAAACAGATAATTGAAATGAGAAAAAGAGACAAGATTTTATTGTATTTAATTTTATATAATGACTAAAAATTGAGCACAAGTGACAATGAGAATGTTTACGCAATAAATATATTTTTTTATTGTTATTTTTCTGATTGTCCATCATGTTACACCAACAAAATTAACTCCAATTATAATTTTAACATTATATATACACTTCAAAATTAAATGACGATGTGGATGAAATATTAAGAATCACTTTTTATTCATTTTTTTTATTTTTTTTTATTCCATACTTGTGTAATAATTTATAAATTAATATTTAAATATTTACTCAATGTGTGTAAACTCCAATGATTATGCAGTAATTCAACGATGACTTGGCAAATTTTAAACATGACAAATATATACAAGATTAAAAAAGAAATAAATATACATATAATATATTAAAATATTTATTCACTATCTTTCTATAAGCCATATGATGGGCAATTACATATTATTATTATTTGCTAATAATCTATCAATTGAAATATTTTTCAACAATAAAAATCAATGAGAATCAAGATTTTATTGATTTAAATTAATTTCTTTTTTTTTTTTTTTTATTGACACATTTATCATTGATATAAAATAATAAAAAAATCATTTAAAATAATAATTATTACCTGATGTTGAAGGTTTTATTTGATTCTCAGTCAAGTCATGAATCTACTGAATTACAATTTCAATGTAATAAACTAATAAATATATTATTAACTGATAAAATGATAAAATTCAGTGTCACATGATTGAAGATGCCATTTGTTGATTGATTTATTAATGCAATTAATATATTTAAAGCTTTTTTGTTATCAATTATCAATTATTAAAAGATAAAAATTAATATTTAAAAATAAAATCGAGATTCATAACATATTTATATTTATAATTATAAATATAAATATAAATTATTTATGTGGATTTGTAAATAATAATGTGAGTAATTCAGGTTGTGATAAATGACGTTTATATTTATAAATCATATCTTGAATTTTTAAACGTCTTCTAACATGTGGTGGATGATAAGTATCATTATCAAGTCTTTTTCTTTTTCCCATATTTAATGATGTTTGTCGTACAAGTGTACCAAGTACACGACGTGATACAATCATTCCATCAACAAGTGGTGTTGCTAAATTAATACGTGTTATTGGTCCTTGTAATTTAACTCTCATTAATCCATTATTTAATGATTGTAAATATATTACTTGTACATCAGATGATTGTAATATTCTACATGTATCAATACCAGTATTTGTTGATGATAATAATTGTGATATTGGAAAATTTAAATAATCCTCATGGCTTTCAAGCCATACAATCATAATACGTGTATCTGTTTGTCCAGGTAATGAATGTTTTGTTATTCTTCTTGATCTAGTTGTAGTTGTAGTTGTAGCTGTGCTTGTCGTTGTATCAGTTACTGTTGATGTTGTTGATGATTTATCATTTAAACTTAATGGTTGTTTATCTAAATCTAATGACATTGTTCTTGAATTATGTGAATTAATTGTTATATTTTTATTATTAACAATATCACTTATACTTCTTTCAAAATTTGTATGATTTGATATTGTACAATCACTTCCATAACTTAATTCACGTTCATCCAATGATTCGGCAATCATTATACCATGTGATGATGATGATGAAGATGTTGAAGATGTTGTTGTTGTTGTTGTTGTTGTTGATAATGAATCACAAGTTGGTATAATAAATGCAATTTCTGAATTAACATCAGCCCAATATAATATTTGTGAATTACCATTGTATAAACTACCACCATGATTATCAAAATTAATTGATGATGATGATGGTGGTGGTGTAACATGCCATGATGTTGATACATGACCAGTCCAACCACAATGATTTGATACATCAACTGGCCAACCAAGTGAATTTATAAATTCTAAAAAATAAGCTGATACATAATTTTTATTGACAACATTTGATAATATATCAATTGGATTTTTTTGTCCAGATTTAACATAAAAAATATGTACAGTATCACATGTTCTTGGACTTGTTTGATCAATACTATCAAGATCAGCTAAAAAACCATTTAATGTTGGATCTAATGCTATTAAATTACAACAATTTGATTTATCATTATTAACAGATTGTATTAATGATTCAATATTTAAAAAACCAAAATGACTTAAAAATAATCTTGCTGTTTGATAATCATATGAATTATTTGGTGTCATACATTCACCATAATTATCATCAATATTACTTTCATTATTATCAATATTACTTTCATTAATTATTTGTTTATCAAGTAAATTTTCAAGTAAATAATGTTCATTTTTAATAGTATCATTGTCATTCATAACAGTATCAAGACTTGGTATTGATTCATCAACTTTACAGTGTGGTATTTTATCAATATTATCAGGAAAAAATTTTGGCTTAAAATCAGTTTTAATTATTTCTTCAGCAAGTGGTAATGGCCTACCTAAATTTTCATTAATACTTTTAAATCCAGATTTGTGACGTGGCAAATGACGTAATTTCATTGTCCATGCATGTCTACCAAATGGACCACGTATTAATACTGTTACTGTTGGTATTTGTTTTTCTCTTTTACTATTAAGATTATTATTTTTATTTTTCATATTACCATCATCGTCATCGTCATCATCAAGATTAACATCATCATCTTCATCATCATCTCCATCATCATTATTATCATTGTCATTGTCATCAATTAATGGCTCTTCTAATAGTGCCAACATTGTTGCATTATTTTCAGCAACAAAATAACGAAATTTTTCAACAGCCAATTGTCTATTATTACTATTTATTGTTGTTTGTTTTTTTAATTTTTGACACAGTGTTATTTCATCAATTAATGATGATAATGATTGTGCACCACATGCACTTGGAAAATATCCAACTTGTTCAAGTATTATTGTTAATAATGAATCAGCAGCATCACGTACACGCATTGATGCTGGTTTTAATTCTTTTTCATCTTTCATTTTAATTTGTTCACCAGGTTTACCAATACTTTTTGTACCCGATACACCAAGTTCAACAACTTCAAATACTGTTGTTAAACAATCCTTGTCTTGTAATAATTCTGGATGTGCTGTTAGCCATGTTGTTAAACATCCAAATGCAGCAACAATTGATGAATGAAGATCTTTTGAATGAGCTGGTGGTGGACGAAAACATTGGTATGTTATATAATCACAAAGCCATTTAACAGCACGTTTACATTCCAATGCATCTATATTATTGAAAAAAAAAAAAAACAAAAAAAAAACAAAAATAAATCATCATATTTTTCATAATATATCATTAAATTTAATATACATATATATATCTATACCCGTTGGTCTTCTTGCTTGTATGCAAAATAACAAATATAAATTAAATTTTTTTTTATTATAAAAATAAATAAATAACATTATTATTATTATTAATATTTACCTGTTTCTCTAATTTTTGTTCTTGCCAATCCTGATAATAATTCAAGTGCAGCCAATGATATATTTAAATCTGTTTTCCATGATGATATTAGCCGATGACAAACAAGATAAGTTGCACGTAAAAAAAGTGCATGAGCTGAATCTAAAATAATTATTTTTAATTTTACAAAATTTAATGTTAAATTTAAAAAGAAAAAAAAAAAATAAAGATAAATAATATAGCAGTAATAAATAATAATAATAATAATAAAAGCTTGCATATTTATATTTACCAAATGCAGATGTTTCTTCTTGGACAGTTCCAACATCTGATGATTCACCAAGTGATCGAATATCACTGGCAATGCTTATTTGACTTGTTGAATCACTGCTTACTACAAAGCCATATTTTTTTTTTTTTTTTTATGCAAATAATTAATAAAATAATAAATAAAATAAATGATAAAATTGCAATAAGCATATTGTGAAATTAATTAATTGATTATATTTTACCTGATGATAATAAATTTGTTGTTGTATTGTCATTAATAATAGATTCAATAACTGTTGTTTTTTCAACTTCTTCAATAGTTGCCGAGTCTTGAACACTAAGCATTAATCCACCAAGTAACATGTGAGTATTGAGTGAATCATTTTCTACTTGAAGTGCATTTATAAGTAAATTCATGAGTCTTGGTTTAAGTTGTCCAAATGTTAATGTATTTTTTTCAATACCAATACCAATACCAATAGATGTATTTGGTAATTCACGAATTTCAAGATTTTGATAATGCAATGGTAAAACAAGCATTGATAATAATATTTGTATTGATGCTCTTCTCAATTCAATTTTAGATATATTTTGTGATTTTAATTTAAGATCTTTATCTGGTAATACAAGTTCTAATGCTGTTAAAAAAGCTGGTGCAAGTATTTCAACACCATCTAAATCAAGTCTAAATAAATCTGATGAATTAATTAATATACTAGCCAATGTTTCACCACATTCACGATTATTATCATTTATATTATTATTGTCAATATTTAAACCACGTGATATTGCTTGATAAAATCTTGATAAATAAACTGGTAATATATCTTCACCAGTTTTTTTAGCACATATTATACGACAAAGTGCACCAATTGCTTCAGCTCTTCCTGACTCATAACGATCAATTCCCAATGATGATGGTATTTCACTTTTAGTTTCTTGTAATGAACTTGGTCCATCAACAAGAACAGATGATGGACGTTTTGATGCACCAAGTGGTTGTGGTAAATTTTGTGACCATCCATTTGTACCAATAAGTGCTGCTTCAAATAGCCATTCACCAAATAAATGAAATATACTATTACATTTTGGTCGTCCTGGTGCCAATAATGCACGATTTTCATTGCAACTTATTGATGCAACAGATGTTGTACTTGATGTTGATGATGGTCCTGAATTACCAAATGCCAATGGTTGACTTGTTATTCTACTTGTTGTTAAACCAATCAATGAAGCTTTTGGCATTCCTTAAATATTAAAATTTATAAAAATTTATTATAGTGTCAATTATTTTTTAAAATATTTTAAGATTTTTTTTTAGTAATTATTTGATATTTTCAAGTGCAAAGATAGAAAGAAAGTGCTACCCTTGGTGACAGCAGAAGGTGTAACGCTAAAACTTTTAGCAAGTCTTCGTTGAGTTGGTGGTGGTGTTGGTGATGGTTGTGGTTGATCTCTATTTGTACCACTTTTATCATTACCACCAACTCCCCCAATTGAATATCCATAATAATAATGATTTCCTCCTTGTAATGTTGAGGCATTACTACTATTATTATTATTATTATTATTGTTATTATTATGATAGGTATTGTGATAATTATTTGAACAACATTCTTCCCAACAGTTTGCTTGTGATATTCCTAAAATATTTCATTAAAATATTTCATTGTGTACCCACACCAATAGATCATTCATCATTATTTTTAATTTTTTTTTTACATGCAACAATATAAATAATCATGTGTAATGTTGAATGGTGCTTTTTTTTCATTAATAAAACATATATTAAATAATTACTCACCAAGAAATGCATCAACTTGTCCAGCAATACCTTTTATTGCTTTTAAAAAAATATGTGGTAATGCTTGTAAACATGGATGTTGACATGGATCAACGACATTTGTACTTGCAATTGCATATTGTAAAAATGCTTGTGTTTGTGATACAACTGCTGGTCTACATAAATCAACTGGATCACCAATTGTTCTTAGTAATCTGTACCATGCTTGTGCAACAGCTTCATCTGATATTGTTGATGGTACCAAGTTCATGTCTTCTTCACTTATTTTAAGTTCTGGAAACATTGGTCCATACATGATATTTAATAATTTTGCTGTTAATGCTAGACAAACACGATTCCATTGTTCAATAAGTGCAAGTCTGTGTCGCCATCGTAAACAAGATTCTCGTAATGTTCGCCATAATGGTGGTGATGGAAAATTTTTTTCACATGCAACAAGCCAAACTTCAAGAAGTACACCAAGTACTCTTTCACATAATTGTTCACCGGCATCTTCACGAACAGCTGGTGGTGCCAATAATGCATCATTAATACCAATTAAAAATAATAATAAACTTTCCCAAGTTTCACCATCTAAAATAGCTGTACTACGTGCAACTTGTTGAAGTGTTCGTAATACACGATGACATAATACTGCTTGTTTATTTATTGTATCAGCTCCTACATGTTTAAATAAATAAATAAATAAATAAAGAAAGCATTATTTATCAAGTAGTGTAGATATTTTAATTAATAATTTTAGATATTACCTAAATCTTGATACAAAAATGGCCAAACTATTTAGAGAAGAAGAGAAAGACAGAAAGAGAGAGAGAAAAAAAAAAAAAACAAATAGTATTATAATTAATTTAGTCTAAAAGTTATCATAAATATTATTTTTCAAGCCAATTAGTCATATTATAGTTGTTGTTGTTATTAAAATATATTACCTTCGCCTTTTCTTGGTACAAATAAATTATGAAAATGACTGATGATTTTTCTGGCATAAAAATTTGGATCATCAACAATTGGCTTTGGTACTGATATTTTTGGTGTTGAATATAATGCTGATAGCCATTCACAATAAACATTAACACAATCACGTACAGTATCATGTTCAGCCAGGGGTAATGATAAACCATAACATATTACTTCCATACACCATTGTACTTCTTTATCTGTATTTAATGTACTTGGTTCAGCAGCTTGTGATATACCAAGATTTGATGATAATTGACGTACAATTGACAGTGCAACTTCACGTCCAGCACCTGCTGAAAATTTATCTAAAACACTACGACTCTCATCTGAGCCTCTTTGTATCAATGAACTCAATGATGCCCATTCTGAATACATTCCACCTCCAGTATCCTATTTATTTATAAAAATGATTTATTTATTTATTTATTTAATTTATAATATAAACAATTTATTATATAGCTACCTTGAGATTAACTCTGTTAAATACGCCTAAATTCATAGATTATCATTGACTATATATCATACTATTTATTGCAATAATAATTATATAAAACACTTTGTTTATTTATCAAAATGTTATTATTTATATTATTCATCAATTCAACAATTAATTTTTGAGTGTGTTGATTCTTCTCTTTTTCCAATAATTGAATATTGTCGAAACAAAAAAAAAAAAGAATAAAACAAAATAAACAAAACTATTTTTGACAGCTGTGTGTTTTTATTATTTTTATTTTTTATAGAGACTACAGTCTACAATGTGCAATTATTATATTTCAAGTCCACCATATTGTTAGAGTGGCGCCACTTGAGTCTTGATGATGATTAATCATATGTAGATTGCGGGGGTGTTCATTTGTCTATGTTAACTCTTTGAAAAATTAATTTTAATTTTAATAATAATAATAATAATAATAGTATATGGAAAATTTGATGCATTTAAAAAATCTAGTTTTTTATTTTCTTGGTAAGTAAATATTTATTATTTTTTATTACAATGTTATTATTATTAAATTAGTTGAACAAAAATTTGATTTTAAATTTTCTCTTCAAACTCCATTTATTTATTTATTTATTTATTATTAAGTCTTAATAATTTAAGCAACAAGAGCACTGGCTGTTGAACTTTCGTACTTCCATGTTGGTGCAAGTGTACCTTTAGACTTGTAATATCTTGATAGACGATGAATTCTTGATTCAACAAGAATCAAACGGAATTTTGAATCTTTGTCTTTACGATTACGTTCCAAATGCTTACGAATTGCAACAGCTTTTTTGATAAGACAATATACATCTTCTGGTAGATCAGGTGCCAAACCCATGGCCTTGACAATTCTTAAAATTTTGTTGCCAGTACGATGACGAGTTTGAGCAATACCATGGCTATCACGAAGAATAACACCTGTAATAATAATAACAATAATTAAATGTTAATAATTTAATTAATATAAAATGATATTAATTATTTGTCAACGAATACCTATCGCAAATGAATATCATCATTGTTGACTCAAAAATTCGGTTTTTAATATTGCAAAATAAATATTTATATGACAAACGAGTATAAAAAATTGTACATTTTTATATCGAGCCATATTTTGCTGTATAAGTATGTATAAGTGAAATAAAAATAAAATTCTTACCAATTTGTGAAGGAGTGTGTCCTTTTTTTGCAAGTTTAAAGATGAGATCTTTGCAATCCTCAGGGCTGAGTTTTAACCATGATGGAACTGATCGTTTGTATGGTAATGCCGATTGGGAAATACCCTTACTGTTGAAAGAAAATGAAAATTAATAATTATTATTTTAAGGTTAGTTTCGTAGCAACAATTTATAATAGCAATAATTAATAGATATTAAATTCATCAACATAACACAGGATAAAAAATAAATAAAAATAAAAATATAATTTAAGTTCCAAGTATTTATTATAAATATTTAATAATATTTATGAATAACAATGCAACAAATGACCACATGGCTCTGTCTAATATTTCATTCAACTTTTTATTATGAAAGAACAGTTATTAATTTTAAAAAAAAAAAAAAAAACAACTGTTTTGTTGCTTAGTACTATTGACAGTTGATCTATATTAAAATTACTTTTATTTATATTGTTTATATTGTTGAAAAAAATCTTACCCTGGTGCGTGCATGCGACCCATGTTTGCTAGATGTTGTTGCCAGTTGTTGCGGTGTGTGTGATAAATTGATGACTGATGCTGTCGAAAAGTGTGGAAAAAAAAAAAAAAATATATGCAATTATATTCATTTCCGGCAATTTTGGTTAATATCAATAACAATCACTAGATAGAGCTGTGATTTGCCTGTCAAACTCAGTTGGTAACAAACTATAATAATAATAATAATGTTCGATTATTAATTATATTATTATTATTGTTACTTGCCATTATTCATCAAACAATTGTCAAGAGAAATAATAATAAAAAATAAAAATAACGAGAGAGGAGTAAACAACACCCACTTTAGTTGTTATTATTTATATTGAATTTAAAAATATTGGATAATTTATTAATAAACAATGGTATGTATTTGTTGTTGTTGTTGTTGTTGTTGTTTTTTTGTCCTTGTTGACAAAATATTGTTGATATTGCATGTTGTTTGAAATATTTAGTTAATTGATATAGTTATAATAATAATAGCTTCATCAAGTGTCATAGGTTATATCATATCATCATCAATAAGTTGAATTGTTGATTATTAATTGAAATAATATTCCATCTGAATACATTTTTATTTTCAAAACATGACAGCTGTTTTTTATGTTGTTTTTTTTTTTTTTTTTTNTTTTTTTTTTTCTCCTAGTCCAAAGTACTAATTTTTTTTGCTTTTTAAATATTTTATTTATCAACTTGGATAAGCTTGAATTGAAAACAAAAAAATTGACTATTGAATTTAATAATAATAATAAAAAAAAAGTAGTGCATGATTAATTTTGATGATGAATTGGCATTGTATTTGGCATGGCTACCTGTGTGTACCATATTTGGTAGGTATCACTATTCTTCTCGCAGCCCATGACACCCGTGATGACTGGACTAGAAGAGCAGGAAAAACTTCTCGAGGAAGCCATTGGAATTGTCAAAAATCAAGCATTCAAAATGAAATACAGTTTGGATGAAGGAAAAGCCATGGATGCCCTTAAACATGCATCAACAATGCTTGGTGAATTGAGAACTTCATTATTAAGTCCAAAAAGTTATTATGAACTTTATATGGCAATAACTGATGAGCTACGTCATTTGGAACTTTATTTACTTGATCAATATCAAAAAGGAATTAAAGTTACTGATCTTTATGAACTTGTTCAGTATGCTGGTAACATTGTTCCACGTTTGTAAGTATTTATTAAATTAAATTTATAATTTAAATAAATAATAATAATTATTATCATTTTACACATACAGATATTTACTCATCACTGTTGGCCTTGTTTATATTAAAAATAATCCATGTTTAAAACGTGATCTTCTTCGTGATTTAGTTGAAATGTGTCGTGGTGTACAGCATCCATTACGTGGTTTATTTCTTCGTAATTATCTTTTACAATGTACTAAAAATATATTACCAGATGTAAGTGGTGATGGTGATGATGAAGAAGGTACTGTACGTGATAGTATTGATTTTGTTCTTATGAATTTTGCTGAAATGAATAAATTATGGGTACGTATGCAACATCAAGGTCACAGTAGAGACAAAGAAAGACGTGAACGTGAACGTGAAGAATTAAAAATTCTTGTTGGTACAAATCTTGTACGTTTAAGTCAATTGGAATCAGTTACATTGGATATTTATAAAAAATTAGTATTGCCTGGAATATTGGAACAAGTTGTTAGTTGTAGAGATGCTATTGCACAAGAATATCTTATGGAATGTATTATACAAGTATTTCCAGATGAATTTCATTTACAAACATTAAATGCATTTTTAAAATCATGCGCTGAATTAAATTATGGTGTTAATGTTAAAAATATTATAATATCATTGATTGATAGATTAGCAACATTTAGTCAAAGATCTGATGGTGTTGGTGGTCCAGGTAGTCCAACTCAAATACTTGGTATACCTCAGGATGTACAATTATTTGATGTATTTAGTGATCAAGTTGCAACAATTATTCAGGTAATTTTTATTTATTAATTTAAATAATAAAAACTAAATAAAACATTTTATGATGATATTCATTTATGAGATACTACACTTGATTGAATTTTTTTTTTATAAAAAGATAAAAATTATGATTATTATTATTATTATATACACAATAGATAATTTAATAATGCTCTTTATTTCATCTAGTTTAAGTCTGAAAATGTTTTTTTTTGAATTTTTAAAGTTTTAAAATTGAATCAAAGAAAATAATAATATTTGTTTTTTTTTTTTTTTTCAAACAGACACGAACAGATATGCCACCAGAGGATATTGTTTCATTACAAGTTGCTCTTATTAATTTAGCACAAAAATGTTATCCAGATCGTGTTGATTATGTTGATAAAGTATTATCAACAACAGTACAAATATTTAAAAAATTAAATCTTGAAAAATTAGAATATAATAGTGCAGTATCACGTGAACTATCAAGATTAATGAAAATACCAATTGATAATTATAAAAATATATTGACTGTATTAAAATTAAATAATTATGCACCGTTATTGGAATATTTTGATTATGAAGGAAGAAAACTATTGGCTGTTTATATTATAACAAATATATTAGATAATGAAACAATGATACCAACACAAGAACAAGTTGATGCTGTATTAACAATAATATCACCAATTGTACAGGATCAATCTGATCAGCCAAATATTGATGAAGATCCAGAAGATTTTGCTGAAGAACAAGGTCTACTTGGAAGACTAATACATCATTTTAAATCAGAAACAGCTGATCAACAATACATGATATTAAGTGCAGCAAGAAAACATTTTAGTGCTGGTGGTAATAAAAGAATTAAATATACACTTCCAGCAATTGTATTTCAAGCATATCAATTGGCATTTACATATAAAGCTCTAAAAGATAAGGTATTTAAATATTAGTAAATATGTCAATAATAATAATAGCTAATAATATTGTAATTTATATTTTTATTTTTAGGATGAAATGTGGCACAAAAAATGCAATAAAATATTTCAATTTTGTTATACAACAATAACAGCTTTAATAAAAGCTGAACTTGCTGAATTACCATTACGTTTACTTCTTCAGGGTTCACTTGCTATTGGTGAAATACGTTTTGATAATTATGAAGTTGCTGCATATGAATTTATGAGTCAAGCATTTATTATATATGAAGATGAAATAAGTGATTCAAAAGCTCAATTAGCAGCAATAACACTTATTATTGCAACATTTGAACAAACAAGTTGTTTCAGTGAAGAAAATGCTGAACCAGTTAGAAATCAGTGTGCATTAACTGCAAGTAAATTACTTAGAAAACCAGATCAATGTCGTGGTGTTGCAACTTGTTCACATATATTTTGGTCTGGTAAATCATTAGCAACTGAAGGAAAAGAGGTAATTTATATGATTATTTACTTGAAATTTAATTTAAATAAAATTATAATTATTATTATTATTATTTATTAGATGCAAGATGGAAATAAAGTTTTGGATTGTTTAAAAAAAGGAATAAGAATAGCAAGTCAATGCATGGATGCATCAGTTCAAGTTCAATTATTTGTTGAATTATTAAATCATTATATTTATTTTTATGAAAAAGAAAATTCATCAGTTACTGTTCAAATATTAAATCAAGTTATTGCTAAAATTAAGGATGAACTTCCCAACTTGGGAGTTAGTGAAGAAACAGAACAAATTCAAAAACATCTTGCCAATACATTGGATCATTTGAAAAATAGAATGAAATCATCTGACTCTGAAGGACAACCATATTATGGTCTTGCTCTTTAATTTTATTATTATTAAATTTATTTAATTCTATTAACGATAATATTTTATTATTTTAAACAAAAAATTTTAAATGTCAAATTAATTATAATTAATTTGACTTTGAATGAAATATGAAAAAAAAAAAAAAAAAAACCTAATTAAACATGATTTGGTCTAGTAGTAATATAAATTCAAACATAGATAATAAAATGACATTTTTATTGATATCATTATTGAGATGAAATAAATATACTTTATTTGACAAAAATATAATTATTTGATTTTTTTGAGAATAATAATTGACATGCGTTTCCGATGCAACATTAATATACATTATTAATACGCCCACATAACACAAATAGCATTCTTTTAGCTGGAGAATCAAAGCAACGACCTTCGTCCCTCAAACGAAAGTCTTTCGAACCGTCTACTCTCACCACCAAGGACGTTGCTGATACATCTTGATGGCGCATTTGTGACTCAAAAATATATACTGGCTCTCAAAATAATTGTATTGCACAACAAATTTTATTAAATTGCCACAAATTTTTGTGTTTTTTTTCTGAACCGGCGAATGGATATATGTATATGAAGAGTTAGAGCATAGAGTAACAATAGCAATGACACCAGCCAATCTCGTCATCAATAACGGTTTGATTATTTCTTCTCTTCTTCCTTGTATACCTATATACATAATTATTATTTCCTTTCTTTCTTTTTATATAAATTTATTTGACTTTTTCATAATGTTGTTGTTTATTATATTCTATTGTATATATGACAAAGTAAAAGCTAAATATATATGAACAAGAGGGAGTATATGATTATAAAAAATGACTGGTGAATGTAAGAGCATAGACACAAATTGTGTTCCAAATGAAAAGACCAAGACAATGATTAAGAGTGCATAGACAATTCAATATCATATAGCTAATAATATAATAATTGTAGTTAGAGGTATGATGCAGGGTGGCTGCTACTGCTGTTGCTGTTGGTGTTGCTGTTGCTGGTGGCATGTATCGTTGTCGGTAACCGTCGAGTTGTCCCGCTGTCAGTTGCTCGAGCCCTGTGCCACGATTAGGACCTTTTACATGTAACGCTTTTGGACCGTCATTCATTCATTCATTCGTTCATTGATTCATCCATTCATTAATTTATATTGTATTTTAAAATTAATTTTAATTGATCATTGCAATCAAGTCCTTCTAGTCTGAATCATCAGTGAAAAATAATAATAATAATAATAATAATAATAATGAGGATGACAATGATGATGATGATGATTATGAAATTATTGGATAAAGTGTTGATAGTGGTGAATAATAATTAAAAAAAAAAATAAAAAATAGTGAATGTAAATTGTAAGATTGAGAAGAATGCAAATATTTAAAAAAAAAAAACCATGAAAATAATAATAATAATGTGTAATATCACTGCAATAACTGATGGAAGAAGAAATAAAAGATAAAGAAAAAGAAAAAACAAAAAAAATTAAATCCCGTTAGGGTTGACGGGACCAGGCAGAATATGAAGAAAAACATCCCAACCAGATTGTCATGCAAACATTCAATTACCAGTGCAATGTTTGTTCTTTTGGTGAGTTTTTATCAAAATATTATTTATAAATTTATTTATCATACATATAGAGCAATACCTGCAGTCATCGTTTAAATTATTATTATACTGCACCACCATGAATTTAATTTATTAACCAATTAACTGTTTCTGTTTCTGTTTCTCTCTTGTTAAATCCGTGTATTGCATGGACACGTGTTTTACAACAATACAACATACTTGCAATATTATAAACTACATAATATATAGTTTAATTTTTAAAACTCAACAACAAAGTGTATATTTATTATCTGCAATTGCTGCTGATATAGCTATTATATTATAGTTGCGGTATGTGGTAGTAATGGTATAGTAATGGTATAGCTGGCAAATACCTTTAGCTTTTCTTGTGTATTATATTTTTTTCTTTTGTATAAATTCAACAATGCAAATAATTTATAAATATATTGTACAATAGTTGTTGTTGTTGCTGTTGTGTGTGATGTGGTGTGTGTCGCAGGAGTCAAGGATATATATCTTGACGTTATCTTTTTAAAACTTGCAATTTAACCGGTATACACAATGAGTTGCTGCTGTAGCAATATATATTAAATACGACAATACAATCAATATATATATACATATAGGTATAAGCTATACATATTATTATGTGGTTGATTAAAAATTTGAAATGGGTTTTTGTTGGTGCTACTGGTTAATTTTTGATGGTCATAACCCGCTGTGTAATTACTTATACATACAGTATATACTTGCAACATTTATTATTCACATATGGCAAATATTATAATAATTGATCATGTGTGTGTGTGTGTGTGTGTCTATTTTTTTCAAATACGGAAATGAAATAATAATAATAATAATAATAATGTATATTCTATTTTTTTTTTTTTGCTGACGTGTAAATGAAAAAAAAATATATACAATGTATAAAGCCAACAAATCAGATCAAAGTTATTGTGGCATGTGACCTTGTGGTTGGAGTGTATGACCTTCGATATATTGTATCTACTATAGAGCAATGAAAGTGATCGAGTGACTGGTCAACTATAAACTATCATATATATTTTTATTTTTTATTTTTTATATAGTAATTTTCTTGAAGCAAATACAATAATTTAAATTTAAATATAAAAAATGAACATAAGCTTATATATGCATAATATATGTATATGTGGTTTTTTTTTAATTTTTTTTTTTTTTTTCATTTAATGCCATCAGGTATGCCCATTGCAATGTGCCACGATGAGCAAGTACATGCGTATATATTATTATCAAGCGTGGGTATATATACAATATCACGGTATTACTTTTTTAAAAAAATAATATTATTATCCTTGGATATATTTTATCTATGTGACTGTGACTATGTGCAAGCATATTTAACAAAACATTTCACCAGAGTCTATCTATACATATACTTTAAGTTAACTTGCATTGAAGAAGATTCTCACCTCTTGCCACTTGCTTCATTACTCACACAACAATATTTATCCGCATTTATATCCATTATTATTACAATATGTTTTTCTCGACTTGCGCGTTTAATGTCAAATTGTCATTTTTTATAATAATTACCATCATCAATTTATATTCATAAATATCAATTGTTTTCAAAACAATATTATTATTATTATTATTATTATTAAGCATTTTAGTTGATCGCACAACACACATCAGCCCGGATATCCGCTGTTGTTAACTCAACAAGATATTTCCTACCATATACAAATCATCATTTATATATTATATTGTCGTTGTTATTGCCCTTTCACACGATATATATTAATATTATATTTTTTAATACTTATTAATTATTATAATGCTTGTCTATTTGTCAAATTTGCATTTATCATGCACATGATAGTATCATAATCAGCCAATCTCAAGTAAATATATATTCTCAATGCAAAACCACATGTCAATTGCGATTTAAATATATACATTTTTTAAATACGCCAGAATACATCCCACAAGATCAACACACTGATTATATACTGCATACATATATCAACATTTTCCATTTATTATTTAGTCTTTTTATATATATACATGCATGCTTTACATGATGAGTAAAATAAATAAATATAATTATAATTATATATATATAGTTATTTGGCTGTTTATTCAAAAGATGCAGTGAGCCATCGATACTTTGTTTCGCGTCATCTCAACAAGTCCATATTATATTTTTCTCAAATTATTATTTTTATTATTATTATTAATTTCTTGGATCAAGAAACAAGTCAGTAATTGGAGCCAATCTACAACAGACAAAAGTCTCCTGAAGCTATATATACTGCTGCAGTCCCACAATTATTATTTATTATTTTTTTTTTTCTACTTCCCTTTTTGATTTGATACTTTTGCGACATGCCCTACATATTATCCCTCGGGGAGTTGACTGTTGAGAGTGTGTATATAAATACAGAAGGATATATCTGCACCTTCTCATTATATACTTGGAGGGATATATATTCTATTATCTTTTTTTCAGCACTCATCAAGGTCGTCTTTCTTTTATATACATTATTGCAAGTCTGATTCTTGTCTGAATATACATTTTAACGTGCGAATCGTAACCTTGAGCCTTCAAAAAGAAGTGCATGTGTCAGATTGCATATCTATTATAAGCTGAAGCATTTACAGTACAATGACCATTCATTCGTCTATATACATATACTCATGTATTGTTATAATTATAAATATTTTTTACATAAGAATAAGAATAATAATAATAATAATAATAATAATAAAATTGAAAATTTGTTTCCGTCGAAATTTAAAATTGATATTGTATATATAAATGGTGTGTGGGAGAAGAAAGGATCAGGAGGTTGCCTGATAAGTATAGTCATGTCGAATTTTGCAAAGGGATCATTTTTTATTTGTACCGGTTTCTGGAATGCAATTCGTACACATTCAACGAATATTCAAGATAATAATATAACTGCTGCTGCTGTTGTTGGAATTTGTTGACACCACTGGTGGCCAATGAACTCAAAAAAATAAAAAAAATAAAAAAAATAAAGAACCATTTAAAATATCATCCCTGCAGTGGATCAATGTCCTTTTTATATATTTAATTAATATTTATAAAAAACTAAAGAGTATATACATGTACCTATATTGTATATGCAAGAGAAAAAAAAATTACAAGTTGTCAGCAAATCAGCAATAGCAACATCAGTATAGCAGTTGTATAATTGTCAAAAAAATATTCACATATATATCTTACCACATGCTTTATACCAATTGCTTACGTCATATGTGTATTTGGTTGATCTGCGAATCTTAACTCAAGCTTTATATACTATAGGATCATATGATAGTCCTGTTTTTTTGTTGCTGCAGTGAGTGTCGTTTTTGTCGTGGTGGTGGTTTTTTTTTTTATTTATTTATTTATTTAGAATTGAAATCGGATGTAGAAGACCTCGGCAAGGACGAACACGAGAAAACCGGAGACAACGGCATCGACCCCTGGCTGCTGCACTCATGCATACTTATATACTTATACATAGATACATATGATATGTCCGCACACGGGGCACAAATAATAAAACAAACTTGAATTAAAAATAAATAAAAATATCAAGGTGGCGCATGGAATTTTATTTGCCATCACCTTTCCCCACCCCTATATAGTATATATATATATTCTTTTGGTCTTTTTTAGAAAAATGCTTGTTTCATTTCATCTCCCGGACATGGCCTTTCTTTGTTGTCATCTCAGCTCTATACAATAAAAATATATTCGTATGCGCAATAAATAATGATACATGATGCAGGAATTTGGTCATTACTATATATTTTATTTTTTCATATTTGATTATATTTTTTGTTCATATATATATATACGTATATATTTTCAAATGATTTATGTGCGTATATATGTATAAGTTGTTGTCGTGATTTAAATTTATTAATTTATTGTTAATATAATATGAGACAAACACCCTTCATTGCACGTGTTATAAATATATTAAACTCTTGCACTATTTTATATAGACATTGCACATCCGGTTGTTAATAATATAATGTATATTCTGCAATAATTTTATTTCTACCACTGCAAGTAAATTATGAAATTGATAATTTTATTTTTCATTGTCTATTTATATACTATTTATATGAAATTTGTAAATTAATTTTTCTATATAAATAATTGTTGATGCTAAATTCACAAGTTTTTTAATTAAATATATATATATTATGCTTCCATCGCATCAAGACATCCTTAAAAATTTATTTATTTTTAGTCTTTCAATTGGCAATGTTAAACGTGTATAGTTCTCATTAATTATACAATTTTACCTTTCATTTTATTTTAACTGCATCAGTATATGTATGTATATACGGCCTTGCATTTATTTTATGCAAATTTACTATTAAATTAAACTGATAATGCAAGTTTAACACATTTTATTATTTGAATCACCTTGTTACTCAAATAAAATGTATTCAATTTATTTGTTTATTTATTTATTTATAGTTGAATTCAACTAAAATAAAAAATAAAATTATATGATGATGATGCTGCTGCTGCTGTTGAACTTAAATCTTAATTAACTACATCCCGGGTGTTTAATAGTTTAATATGCATATACTCTCACTTTTTTATAGGGACCCCTGTTATTTTACGTATATGTATATACCCACAAATTTAATTATCATTTAAATTATTATTAATAAATATATTTATTGTCAATAATAAAATTAATTAAAAAATAATATTATATACATAAGTACCTTGAATATATGTATATTATTATCATGCGATAATAATAAAAAATTTAAAATAATACTATAATATAATGCCACCTTTCACATTGCTAGATTTATAAATGTCAAACACTCGACATCGACACTTTGCTCTATACCTAATAATATTAACATTAACATTAATATTAATATTTTATATATACGACATTCATCATGTCGAGATTAATAAAGCTGTCTACAAGATTATTTCCCTTGCGTCGCAATGACTGACGTCCAAATTACTTCATCATAATGATAATATATTACCAATACAAATCCAACTATGAACGCTTATGTTTTTTATATTTAAAAAAAACAATTGATGTTACCACGTAATACCTAATTTTGTAGAAATTGGTATTTGTGGTGTTTTTCCTGAAAAAGATAAAAAAAAATAAAAATTAATTAACAAAAAGACAATTAAATAAAATTAATTATTATTATTTAATTATTATATTACCTTTTGTTTTATTAAAAATAACCAACATCATCATT
>MKYW01000059.1:144969-160006 GCA_015776835.1 Aphidius ervi
TGACAAAAAAAAAAAAAAAAAAAATAACAGCTGAATAATTTAATTATTATACATATATTTACAGTTATTTAATTTTTCTAAACAAAAAAAAAATAAAATAAAGCAAAATAGACTATGCTGTAATTATTATTGTGACAAATGTAAAAGTAAGAGTCTTGAAAATGACCTTGATATTTTTAAATCAAGGGCTCAAGAAAAATATATAAATTGTATTTGTCATTTCAAATGGAAAAAATAAAAATAGCTTTATCTATTAAAAATTTAAATTTTCTTGCAAATAATAATTTTTATATTTTAAATATGACAGGTGAATTAAAATAAAATCATAAATATATAGTTTAAAATAGCTGATGATAATCCAATGAAGCATAACTTGAGTAGAGTATGGCGACATCGCAGTGTTCTTGATTGTTAATATAATATATATACCTTTCAACAGGAAACAATTCTAGTTCAACCGGTCAGACAATTCGCCATAAAGGCGTGAATTTATCAACAATCATCGCCTACGCTAAATTTACAACTGTATTATTATTTTATTTTATTTTATTTTTTTCATTTTATTCCAATACCATTTAGCATCAATTGAAAAATGAAAATAAATATATACAGTCAGCTGGCTTTTGCTTATACATATATTCAATATCATATATCAAGAGTCCAATGGTCTCTGACAACTTCAATTAAATTCAAGCATCATGTATGCCATGTATATGTTATATATTATAAATAACTTTGCGATGAGCTGTTTTGTTTATTTTTATTTTTTAATACACATGATTTATGTTGTGAAAAATGAAATATAATAATAAATGATTATTATTATTATTCTATTTCAGGTATTGTTGGAGGCAGCAATGATGTGGGAACTAGCTGAAGCAGCGCCAGTTAAACGTAATGATATTCTGGCGGGCACAGAGTTTCTTTCTGTATTTATTAATGGAGCAATGGCACCAACACCAAGAAGACGTGGATTTAGACGTGGTCAATTATCATCACAGGATAATGCTGTTGCTGAATCACGATTAAATGAAGCATCAATATTTAGAATATCAAAAGCACCACCAAGTCCAAGACCACCAGTTGTTATTGTAACTCGTCCAGTTCAACGACAAGTTGCACCAAAACTTTATCCAATAAGTCACAAGTCTCAATTAATTGAGCATAATCGTCAAAGTTTTACTTATCCAGTTGAAGATTTAGCATTAATTGATGATTATGGAATTGGATATAAACAAATGACAAGTACTACAACACCACATAGTCATAACATTATCAAAATCAATGCTACAAAGCCATTTATCAATGACAATAATAATAATAATAATAATAGTAATAGTAATAGAAAGGTTATTGGGGTGAGTGTGACTTCAAGTGTTGAGACAGCAACGTCATATAGGCAGAGAGTTAATAAAAATAAAAATAATGAAGAAGAAGAAGAAGAAGAATTAAATGTTGTTACAAGACCACCCATTGAACCTCTTTCAATACAACTTTTTAGTACTTTTTCTACATTAAAAACAACATTACCATCGACATTAAGTACCTCAACAACAACAACAACAACAACAACGACAACAGAAACAACAAGTCCAATGACTTTGAGTAGTAGTAGTAGTAGTAGTAGTCAATTTAATAATGAATCAAATCATAGTGAATTATCAGTTGAACAAGATTTACAGTCCCGAATGAGTATGGAAATGAAATCACAAATTACAACTAAACCAACAATAATAAATATACACAATAAAGTAGAAATTGATTCATTACAAGTTGCATCAAATCCAGAACCAATTGAACAAAGCTATGAAATTGCTGAAATTAATCCAGAATTAATTGAAAATCATCAAGAACCAATTGAATCTGATGATAATTATCCACAAGGAAGAAAAATTGGTCGTCATTATGATACATCATTGTATAATCAACCACCAAAAGTTTATCAAGCATCAAAAATATATGATAAATCATCATTATCTCAAAAAGTTTATGGAAATAATAATGGTGCTAAAATTTATAATGAAAAAAATAAATTTTATAATAATAAAGCTGAGCAAGTTAATTCTGAAGAACAAGAAGAAGTAGAAAAAGAATCTAAAATATATAATAATAATAATAATAATAATAATTTTAATGAAAGACCAATGATGGAACCAGTTGAAATAAATTATGAAGTTGATGAGGCAGTTAGTGTTGGAAGTAATGGTAATGTTCATGGTCCTCAATCAGTAACAACAGCAACAGACGGTATACCAGCAAAAATATCATCTGGTATTGATCCAGAAGATAATCACAAAGTTGGTTATGTTGTTGAAGGAAGAAATTATCGTAAATATCGAGTAGAAGAACGTACACCAGATGGTTTTATTGTTGGTGAATATGGTGTTGTATCACATGATGATGGATCATTGAGAGGTGTTCGTTATACTGCTGATGGTACTATTAATCCACGACTAATTTATGATGCATTGATGAAATTTTTAGCACTATAAATAATGAAATAAATAATTATACATTGTATAAGGTGATATTATTTGTGCCTTCGACATGTCGACTGCAAACGACTGATCCTCTTGCCAACTCAACTGCCTCAATTTTTGTTATTTTAAATAAGAGAAAAAAATGAAAGTGAAAATGTCATTTCCATGGAACTTTTTTAAATATATATAAGAAAAAATCATTGACAAAACGCTTCTATGATAATTTTAAAAATTATTTAGAAAAAAATAGATTCCAGTAGCAAGAGACAAAATCAAAATATTAACTTTTTATTGACTTTGCTTTTGGAATCTATTGTCAATATCTTGTCATAGCAGCGTTAATTTATTATTATTTTTTGTCATTTGATTTTCAAATATACAATTATACATATAAACATATTTACAATTATTAAATTCATGCAATTTTTAAAACTATTATGTCATTATTTAAAAATTCGCATGAATTCAATTTATGGATTTACTAATAAATTATCTTTTTTTTTTTGTAAATTTTATTATTAAATTTTTGTTTTTTTTTTTTCTTAAAATGCATTATCAACAGCAGCCATATATGATTAAATATAATATTTATAGCAATTAATCTATTGATGATATACTAAAGCAAATTTAACAAAAAAAAAATGAAAAGCTCAAGTAATTATGATGTTCAATTTTGATGTCTTTTAAATAATAATAATTCAATTTGACATAGATATTCCAATTTATTTATTACATATATATATATTATACATATTGTCGTTTCAATGTAATTATTAATTTTTGTAATTTACAAAAGTTGCATATTATAGGTATATACAGATAAAATAAAAACCTTTGAAAAGTGACTGATATGTATATAATTATTATTCAACACTGTGTATAAAAGTAATAAATAAAATTTCGTTGAACTTAACAATGTTTATTACAGGTATATCAAGATTTTTGTATCCGACAAGTGCCAAGTCAACTTCATCGCTTCAAAATGCTATACAAGTCAGTTGGAAAAAATATAAAAGGTCACGGAAATCATCCAATCTCTATATAGCAGCTCAATATACTGCAGAATATATAATTTATTTTTTTCTTTGGGTAATTATTGATGGAAAAAAAAAATAGTATATATTTAAAAATGTAACATATAATGTATATATATGATAATGATAATTGGTATATATCAATTAATGAGCTGGGATCATTTTTATTGAGCCTTCCTCATTTTAAACTGACAAAGTATTTGCATATATCCACAGTGTGTGTATGTATATATATCTTATTATTTATTATATTTTAATAATATTTACTTGCCAGGGGCTAAATGGGCGGATCTGGTTATTTTTTTAATTTTTTTTTTTTATTCTTGATAAAATAGCAGTGACTTGCTGCCTCTTGAAAAAATAATAATAAAATTCTACATGTTTTTTTTTTTCATTTTTTTTGTTCATTATTTAAATTTAAAAAATTTATATCCGGGATGATTTGGTTTTTATTTATTTATTTATTTATTTATTTATTTTACAAACCAGTACATTATTAAAAATAAAATTAAGTATAGCATATATTAAAAATTGTTATTTTTATAATTTATTGGTTTCAATTATTGGTTTCAAGCTGTAGAGTGTTACTTTATTTTATTTTTTTTTTTTGTTGCATAATTCACTGTGGGATTGTATAGTTAATAAATGTATAATATACACCAAAAGACTTTTTTTATAAATGTATACATGAAGATTGAGCTGGAGAATCTTTATGCATTGTCCAACTTTTTTATTTGAGAATCGAAAAGTGAAACATTCTTTTTTACGCAATATATCCATGACAAAGAAACTCGTTAACATCGATTGTCATTATTATTATTATTATTATTATTATTTTAAATATTCAAAAATCTTGATAAAGTTGTAAATAATCATATCATTGACTAAATTATGAGTTATACATATATAGTTACAGAATCAAAAAATATATATAATTATAATTAATGAAAAGAAAAAAAGATTGCAGTAAAGATAAAATAATAAT
Source organism: Aphidius ervi (assembly GCA_015776835.1). NCBI lineage: Eukaryota > Metazoa > Arthropoda > Insecta > Hymenoptera > Braconidae > Aphidius > Aphidius ervi. Next base: position 149,469 of record MKYW01000059.1, read on the forward strand.
CTAAAATATATATATTTGAAAAAAAAATAAAACTGAAATATTGCAGTGCTTCTTTTGAATTTATTTAATATGTGTATATACTATACTATATACATATAAGTTTATTTTTTGAGATTGTATTTGTAAAACTGAGGGCGATGAACGTCCTTGGTTGCAGAACTTTAGTGCATATCGTCATCAGGAAACCGTTCGAGGAATTTTTAAGATAACATCTTGTTATATTACTTTTTTTTTTTTATTATAAATTGATACTAAAAAAATTACTATTTTTTATTATTTAAAAAAATATTTGTTGAAACAAAAAATTAATTGAAATAGTAAGCTACATATTTGGAGACATTAAATATTTTTATTATTAAAAAATGCGATTATCGTTAAATAATTAAATTAATCTGCAGTAAAAGCCAAACGAATTGATCTGCCATCTATTGATAATAAGATTGAAAAGAACAATTTTTTCATAAGACACGCATAAAAAAATTACATAAAGGTTACATATATATTATTATATTTCGAGCCTTGAATATTAATTGAAAGTTTAAATTTAAAATTAAGCGATTAAATAATTTGTCAATCAAATAAATATCTATAAAACCAATTGATACAAATATACCGACAGAGTTGTTGCTGTTGCTGCTGCTGTTGTTGTTGTTGTTGGCACGGATTTTAAAAATGATAATATTATTTCGGAAATATAAAATGTAAATGTAAAGGCTTATTGTTCTGATACAAGTCCGAGATAAGCAGTTGGGTATACATATGATTCTTTTTTTTTTATAAAGAATAAACATTGACGCGTGACTCCACTTCATACGTGTTTTTTGATCGCATAGATTTTGTTTTGTTACCCTTGGCCATTTTATTGTGCAAATAATTGAAATATAAGTCTCTCAAGTCTTGTTGATTGAGTGTGGTATCCTTGGGTCATCCTTGAAATTGAAATGACAGTTGTGATAATCAAATCAAACAATGCACGAGGGTTGACAGAATAAAAAGTGATGATGCATATTGTATATTGAGGCAGGCGTAAAACCGTAATGCCTGTAATGTTGATGATCTGCAGTGTACATGATGATGATGATGATGACGATGGCCTTCAACTTTATATCTTGGCAAATAATATACAAATCACAAATGTGATGAGTCGTGATCTGAGCAAGTATGACAAGAGACTAAATGTACATTGAAGGCATTGAAATCATCACAATGTATAAAGACACGTGTTGACTGAATTTGATAAACCAGTAAGCCCGAAAGGCTACACGTGACATTACATCAGAGAACATTTATTTTATTATAATTATTATCAATATATATAATATTATATGTATAACAAAAAATTTATTTTATTTTTTCTTTAGCTATATATGCGCCTATTGGCCAAAGAATAAAAAAAAATATGACGTACTGCAGTTAAGAATTTATATTTTTTTTTCACACAAATATAATAGACATTGAAATTTTATCTTTGCCTTTTTTTATTTATTTTTTATTTTATTTTATTTTTTTTTTGGTACATTCCTTTCTTTTGTATTGCACAAGAGAGAAAGTATATACCTATAGTTGTAAAGATATATGAACAAAAAAAAAAAAAAAAATAAAATAAAATAAAATAAAGTAATAATAAAGAGAGGGTGCAAAACAGGTAGTCTAAATGAATAGCTCTCAGCAGTAAAAATATAAAAATATGTGGAATGAGGTTTTGTCCTTGAATGACCCAGGAAGGGATAATGAGGAAGAAATTAGTGGTGCGTAAATGTACAAAGATATGGATTGGCCATCACCACCACCACCACCACCATCACCAACAACAGCAGCATATTTATTTATTTATTTATTTTTTATTATTATTATTATTTTATTGTTCTCATCAAACGCCAAAGAACCGTCCGTCAATTTATTTTCAACATACATCTTCTTCTTTTTTTTTTTCTTTTTTTTTTTTATCTTTCGAATTTGNTTTTTCTCAAGAGTCCGAGTACAAGTAATAGCTTTAGTTTTATACACCCCTCTCACCCTCAATACTCTCAATAGTATAATATACAAATTTTACAGAATAAAAAAGCATTCAACACACAACTCTAGATCGTTTACGATAAAACACTGAATAGTCGTAAAAAGAGCTGGACTGACATTCAAAGCATCTGTACAGTTCATTCATTTCTATTTTATATTTTCTTATTTTTTTTATTTTTATTTTTCCTATACCTTTTTCAAAGTTCGACTACAAAACGAACTGGAAATGTCATTTTTTTTTTTTTCTTCATCTTCAATTGACAAAAAAAAAAAAAAAAAANATTGAATATTATTATTTTGTTTTTTTTTTTTTTTCATTGAAAAATATTTTAGATTTTCTATTTATAAATGAAGATATTTTATTCAGCTGCGATGTATATGTTGTCTATGCAGGTAAATAAAAAAAAAAGGATAAATATTTGTGAGTTAATTAATCTTGACAATATTCTCCACTCGGGTATTTAATATGATCAATCAAATTCACATGACATAATGTGTTTTTTTTTTTCTCAACTATGTTCATAAATAAAAAAAAAATAATAATTCATGTATACTACAGATGATGACAAACAGCGAGTGATTTGTTTTTCATGACAACAGGATAATGCAAAAGTACCATTAGTTCCTTGACAAATAAATAAAACGACCATTTTTCAAAATTATTATTAGTATTTATTTGTAAATATGCGGGACAGGTATATATACTTGTGCAAAATCTTGAAATATAATTCTCTTGATAAGTTTGTGACATATTTTCTTTAGCTACAATATGCGGGCAAACGTCGTTGACAACAACAACACTTGGCCAATAATAAATAAATCCCCTATCAATATATATAACATAGTGCCATTCATTGTGTCAACTTTGCTTTGAAAATTTAGTTTACCTATTGGAATTAACGAAAAAACTCTTTGATGCAATATTTCAACTTTTATTTATCATATATACATACATTTTTAAATAATGATAAATTTCATTAACAAAATATACATTTTCTTTTTTTATGTAAAATTGTTGTTGATGATGGTGAACATTTAAATGATGGAAATTCTCAGCGGGAAACATTGAGAATTGATAACACTTACTTGTCAAGGGATACATGTCTCGAGAGTTGATGATGACTCTTTTATCGTGTGAATATTTTTATTGTTAATGCACATGGTACACACACACAAATACACACAAATACACACTACAAAACTTTTTCATTCATTAATTTTTTTTCGTTACTTTTACCTTTGCTTTTCTTCGCTTTTCTTTTCTTTTTTTTTCTTTTTNTTTTTTTTTTTTTTTGCATTCTTTCATTTTTTAGAGTTTCCGTAATTCTTGTGTTGTTTCCGCTTTGATGATTCCGATTTTTCGCTGATCCTTGTGGCGCCTGTTTAACAACTTTTGGCTCACCTCTCTTGTTCCCTTGTTGCACCAGGTAAATGTGCCTTGAGACCTTATATACTTTTAAAAGCAAAACCGTTAATACCGGCACGTTTGTGCCCTTAGTTTTTTTATTATTCTTTTTTTCGTTTTTTTTTTTCTTTTTCCCTCTCTCATAGTTCTGCATCCGGGGTCAAATGATCCTTTGCAAAAAAAAAAAAAAAAGAAAAAATGTAATCCGTCATTGTATATGAATATTATTAANTTTTGAAAAATATATAATTACCTTATTTGAGATACATTCATATATATATTTTAAATTTAATCATTTATATATATATATTTTAAAAATATCATCAACATTTTCTATTTCAATTTTTTTTTTAAAATTAAAAAAGTAAAAGAAAAGATAAAAAAAAAGATAAATGAAAATAAGTCAAGTAAACTATTTGGCACTTGGTCTCTTGAGACCAAGACCTTTTTTTTAAAAGTATGATAATAGGATGACAGAAAGGCAGAGAGAGGGCTATAAAGTCAAGTCGGCTAAGATTGCCAAGGCAAGTGGATAAGAGCTTTGGTCCCTGGAGAATGGTATGAAGCCTATATAGACATATAGACATCCATGGTCATCATTGTCATTGGTCGTCGGTGTATATGGTAGCAGCAGCATCAACATCAAGAGACTACTGGGATAAAAAAACACCCCCACAGTGAAATGGCATCAATCGCTAAGACAATCGTATCTCAATGCTATATATATATATATATTCTCAACTAAATACCGGAAGCTCGCATATATATATATATATATATTTTCAAAAGTTTTTCTTTTTTTTTTTTAGAGATAAAATTAATTGTTTATTTTTAAGTGGGTATATATAAAAGACACCTCAACTTTTTTAACCCTCAACTAAAATACTTTTGAACAATTGAAAAGTTTATCTTGGCTTGAAATAAAACTACCTGCGCAGTCGTTGCTATTATTTTATGTATATTGTATGTGTATGGTGCTTCCGGAAGCGATTCATTGTTTACGGGGGTAAAAAGGTATTGAATAACATACGCTCACATTTTTTTAAACTAAAAAGCACTTTGTCAAAAGGCGAATCCACTGTGTGCATTATGAAAAATACAAAATAGCATGAATAATAAGAAAAATAAAAAATATATAAAAATATTAAGAAGGCGGAGAATATATATATATAAGATTGAGTAATTTGAGATGTTAAGGAGGCAAATTCATGGTGCCCATCATCATCATCATCATTATTATGATAAAGAGCTTAGTATCTCGTCGTTCAACTTGCGTATACTGACAGCAACGTTGTTGTTTTGTTGTCATCATCATCATCAGCAGCAGTAGTAGCAGCAGCAGCTTTGAGCTCGAGTTACGTCACTGGCTGGTAGGCTGTCAGAAGCTGTGTGTTGTTCTTTTATTTTCTTGGCTCTCAGTAGGGGCTCTAGCCATTCACAATTCACGATTTTTTTTGTTATAAACGTGTGTGGGTGCAGCATCATCATCATGATGATCGGGGGACATCCTCAATTTCAAGTTTCACCATCACTGCAGCCATTTTTTTTCCCACCGCTTCTTTTTTTTATTTTATTCTTGATTTTTCTATATATCTGATGATAAAAATTTATTTCTACATATAATTGTTACAATATTGATTATTTATTATTTATATTAGCTAATACATTTCAATCAACAGCTTCATAATATAATAATTCGTATATATGCCAAGAGCAAAATGTTTCTCACCAATTTTTTATTCTCGACTCTTAATATATTATCCTTGAAAAAAGTCCTTGTGAATGCGTAACCAGAGGCCGGATGTTACCGCCCAGGATGAATTCATGTCTTAATAATATTCACTGTCTTTCACATGAGCAAGACTACTATGTACTAGCTTTCTTGTGTGTACCAAAAGAAAAAAATACAATATGTTCGAGTACTTTAGGCCAAAGCAGCTCTGATTTCTGATCTGTATGTACATGTATACCTAGCTAAGCTGGTGCAGCTACTTGTCACTTGACAACACGCCTACTTTCTTTAAATTTTTTTCTTCAAGAAAGAATAAGATAAAGGTAAAGAAAAAAAAAAAAAAAAAAAAAAAAAAAAAGTTCGTTATTATAAGTACCATGTTGTTGTTGTCTATGTGAAAAAATATTATTTGACAAGACGTTACTCTGATTTTCATAACACTGAATTTCCGGCCGACTAACGGACGTTAACCGGTTGCCGTTATAATTTTTATTTTTTTTCTCCAAGACTTTTGCAATAATATATACAAATTTGTCAAACCCTTTCAAATCAAATACATGTATATATTTAACTGTCAAATTTATATTTAACAAATGCGATTTTACAATGTAGTTGATCAACTATATATAATTATGATTTTCCCATGTCAAATTATGATTTTCCAATTCTCATGCGAGTCATATATATATGTATATGTATAACAACAAAATAATTCACATATGGCAGATTATTATTAACCTGATGTTTTAGTGATACAAGTTTACATATATATATTTGATATGCTTTCTCCATATGATACTACAAATTTGATAAATATATATCAAGCACCAACCAAGAGTGCAACCATATGCCTCAAAGTTCCCACAACATCAACACCAACAACATCATCATCATCATCGTGATCATCGCTGTCATTACATTTGCGCGGTGCGATCCGATCAACCCCGTGTGCAGGGTCGACTAGACAGCATATCAAATGCGTTATGTGCGAGGGTGCGACGATTCATGCAACAGGTTGATATGAATCATTTTATATTTATCATTATATATTACTACGAAAAAAGTATGTTATCTGCAGCTATTGGTGTACACTCTAAATATAATAAATTATTTATAAAAGTAAAATTGAAAAACATTGTATATATAGTCGTTTTTTTTAAAAAAGTTTAAAACGCCACAAATGATCCCTCTATTATTGAAATTATCCTGCATTTGTACAATATCCCCTACATGTGGCACACACACACACATACACACACACAGGCACTATGTGGTGTATATGTATATGTATAATATTGTCAATGTCAAGTCGAGCGTATGATAGTTATACGCATGTATATAGGACGGATTACAGTAGTACAATTTGTCCTTCTCGTTGCCGCCAAACATCAGCTTTTATTTTTTTTTCAATATATATATAGAAATTCGTATAGATGCTAGATATAAATTTATAAAGCTACATGCGTATACACAATAACAAATAATGTCAACTTAATTTTTCGAGGATTTTCACTCACTTCTTTATGTATGCGTACAGTAAATATTTTAAGCATTATTATATATATAAATAAAATAATAATATTCAAAATGTAAATTTTCTTGAATAAGCTTATTTTAGTATATATTTATGAAAATCAATTTAACTTGCATATTTTTGCATATTACAAAATTGTTATGCAATTATATATTATATTTGCAAGCTTAACATATTATTTTCAAGTAATTGGACTTGTTCGCAGGTATACATAGAGTGTATAGAGTGTTAAGCTCGAGCTCAAGGATGTATTAGCAAGTCTAACTAAATGGCAGTACAGATATTTAGAATGAAAAAAAAACTTTTTAAAACTTCCGGATACTGAATGAGATTTAAATATATGATCGGCGTCCCTCGTTAAATGTAATATACCAGTAAAACAAGACGCAAACTGTATTGAATGGATCCGCAAGGGATTATTATTATGGTCCACTATATACAAAATATACAAAATATAAAAAATATAAAAAATATAAAAAAAGGACCTTTTACTCATTTTCCTTAACTCTCTTTCTCTTTTTCTCTAAAAAAAAAAAAATAATAATATATGAAAATGAAAGATGCTGGCTAAAGATAGCGGCGACATATAAGAAAACAAGCTGTATACCTGAACTTCCTGAGATTCACTAACTGAAGATTTAATATATTTTTTTTTTTTTTAAAGCTGTAAGGATCTGCTGCAGCTTCTATACATATATACATATATATATTTATCGATGCATCAGAGAAAAAGAAAATAAGGGATGAAAACCACAAAAACTGTAGTGGCATCGTAAACTTGAAAACATGTATATAATAATAAGACGGAGAGTGGATGACCACCCGTTGATTTTACTACTTTCTTTTGTCTCGGGTGTTACTTTTACTTCAATATATTTATTAATACTACTTTTGTATATGTCATTTAAAATTTACTTATATACTTAACGACAAATGTATATTATTATTCCAACTAGTTTTTCTATACACTGAAAAAAAAAACNTATATTTATATATTGATGAATGGGATTTGTTGTCGAGACATTTTTCATTGCATATACCTAAACATAATATTTAATTTACCACATAAATTCATAAATAGTTTATAAATTTATTATTATCATAATTCTTCAATTTGTTAATTGTAATTTTTGAAAATTTAAAAATATAAATAAATAAATCTCCAATCCTGCTTGCTATATATATATATGTATGTATGTAAAAAAAACATGTCTATAAATGTATGTATGTATAGGGTGATGATGTTGAGATGTTCATTCTTGTTATAATATTATATACAATAATGACAGGATATGCAGCCTGCTTCAGGACAATCGTATTTTGATTCTGTCCCTATTACCAGCCGTTTAGTCAGTATATAGTTTGCCTTCTTGACAATGCGACTCTATTTAGCTTTTTCTTTTTTTTTTTTTTATTTTTATTATATTTTATGAATTGTGTGTGGTGGTATCTATCTCTACATTGCTGAAGGCTATTGAGTTTGTTGAGTATATATACATATATGTATTAATAATGCTTCACATATACAAAATAAATGCGACAGATGAGAAAAAAAGGAAAAATAAAAGGTTGCTTGCAACAGATTTACTTATATGGCATGGCTGGATAATCTTGCACCGCCATATTGCACCAAAATCAAAACTACATATTGACATGCCTGGATGAACCATCAAAATTTTATTATTTTCTTCATTGGGGGAAGTTTTCTTTCATCTTCATATATTCAAGAAGGATTTTTTTATATTTATATATTTTTTGACTGTTAAATTACATCTAGGAAGTTTGGTTTTTATTTTTTTTTTTTCAATAATTGATTTATCAACTGATATACCTCTTATTATACATATAATTATATGTATAAAGCAAAAAATAAAAGATAAAATAATCCCGCAAGGGTTCTTCCATCATCAGATATAATTCAAAATGGAGTCAGAGAGTCATTGATATATCTAAATGAGAATAAAAGAATATAGAAAAAAATGATGATATAAAACAGGGTGTGCATCTGTTTAGTGGATGAATCTCATTGTTCACTCAAAGCATCCCTTAAATTTCATGGAAAAATTATTATTCGATTAATTCTTTTTTGTATTATGGATTTTTTAAATTTTAAATGAAAAATCAAAGAGATATTCGTATATGTAATTCTGTGTTATTATAATATGCAGCAAAGTCTGATCCACAAAATAATAAGCTATCAAATAAATAAAAAATATGACGATATATTTTTATTTTTATATATAATGTTTCTTTCAATTGGAAAAATTTTTCACGGTCTAAATTCCCCAAAAGAAAAAGGAAAAATATTTTGTTTAAAAGAAAATAATTAAATAAATAAGTAACTTTATACATTTTATTGTTAAATGAATGCTCATAGAAAGAAGAAGAAGAAGAAAAAAAAAAAAGTAAGTGAGACAAAGTTGAACAAAGGGCAATATGATTTTGTGGATGAGGATGAGAAAAAATAAAATAAATGCATTTTAGTAAACTAGGGTACAGGGTGCAAGAACACTAAGGGAAAAAAAAAAAGTGATATTCAACCCTCGTTGTTGTATTAATATAGACTTGCGTAAAGGGACCAGAGGGAGGCACCACTGTCCTTTTTGGGTAACGCCCTTTAGTCAAGGGAGTAGGGTGAATCCTGGCCAATAGAATAAATCTTCAAAACGATAAACAACTCAACACCATCAGACCATCAAAAAGTCTCGGTTGCCAAAGACTGTCAGTCACAATTCATTCAAGAGTTGAAGAGTTTACGACGACGACGACGACAACAATCAAAACATCTCCTTGTTGTTCATCAAAGAGAGTCAGTGATTTTGAGACTCTTATTGATTTTTTTTTTTTTTTTATTTCAATCAACAATTATTGTTATAAATATTTCATATATTGTTTAATAAAGTTTTAGTGTTTATTTATTATTTTTTATCGATTAATACAAATAATCAAATATTATTAGTGATCAGTTAATTATCATCATCATCATCATCATTAGGATTTTTGTGAAAAATCGTGATTATTATTAAATTAATTTGCCATGCAGAGTGAAGAAACTACACGTAATCATATTGATTCATCACAGCAAAAAATGCAGCCATCATCCAGTAAGCGCCATTTACTTTTAATTTATTAATGAAAAAAAAAAAAAAAAATATATCAATATATAATATCTTGAATTTAAAAATGTGTAAAGAACAAGAAAAGAAAAAAAAAAAGAAAAGAAAAAGTCTGATCTTTAGCACGTAAGTAAAGTCTCGCAGAAATCGGTGTCGCCAGCCACCCGCTGAGCATGTCTGACCCCTTCGGGACTGATCAAAAGAAAAAGGGTGAGAAGCGGAAAAACATGTTCTAAAATAGTAGAGTTTTACCGGTGCAAAAAAAAAAAGAAAATAAAAAAATAAGAAAATAAAAAACGGAAGCGAGGAAGATTATCTTTGGCACAATAAAATGAACCGAACATGGTATCCTCGTTAACCGGCTAAATGCCATCAGTGTCATAAGTATTTTTTAGTGTTAAGAGGTTAAGAGTGCCGACAAGACTCAATCCTTGCATCCCTTATAACTACATGTCTACATCCACGCGCATATATATACTACTTAACTTTAGTGACCAGCTTTATTATACAAAAAAAAATGAAAAACAATAGTCGCACAAGTTGCAGATTTTAAACTATATCTATATAATATATCATTTGGCGCGCACTGATTATATTTTAGTCATACATATACACCATTTGTTCATTTAAATATCATGTGAAAATAAAAGCAGATGGTTCATATCAATAAAGAAGGAGGAATCAAATAGCATGCAAGTAGTGGGTGCTTTACCACCACCACCATCATCACCATCA
>MKYW01000059.1:167364-190994 GCA_015776835.1 Aphidius ervi
AAAAAAAAAAAAAAAAGGCAAAACTACTTGGTACATATTATGTAATTATATTGCATGCTTGCCTTGTCAAGTACAGTATATGTATATAGTGTTATTAAATTTTATAAATTTATGTATATTTTTTTTTCTTGTTATTTATATAAATAAAAAATATATAAAAATGAATTTTAAATTAATGATAATTGCATTGATAATATATATATATATTCAGAGAAAAAAATATAAAAAGTTGTCAAGTAAGTTGCATCAACTCGTATCTATGGCTTGATCAAAAGCTTGATATACCTATATATGTATTTCGTTGCAAAATGAAAAACGAGTATATATTCTCTCTTTTGACTATGGCTGACTTCATGAAGGCAAAAATCATAAAGTTAGGGACCGCGTGTGTGCTTCTCTTTTGGGTCCCCCATGATAATTCTATAAATAAAAAGAAGATGCAAAGAAAAAAAAAAAAGAAGAGCACACACACACACAGTGTGTTGAGTCCCGAAGGGATGCGCAGCTGTCATCCCTTAAATTCTGTGATTGGCCAGATTTATTTTGCCGCCATCATACATTTTTACGCTCTAAAATTACGTCTACAATGGAATCGTGCGTGCATCAAAGTCTCTCTCGACCCATTTAATATTTTATTTTCATTATTATTATTATTATTATGTCTGATAATTATTTTTAAAGCTTATATTCGTATTTCAAGTGTGTTATTTTAATTTAAGAAAATAATATATATATGAATTGCTATATCATACATATATGCATCTTCTTGATCCTGCATGATGATAAGCCTCACGCCTGGCAAATATATATATATGTATAGATTGATTCAAAGATTAAGTCTATATCTTGGTTGCGTAGTATATATCAACTAGCTGCAATTGTCTCGATTATTGTTTTTTGTTATTGAAAGAAATCCCAAGCATCAGGTCGGCATTAATACGCTGAGCTAGTAAATGAATGAAATCAAGAGTGGTATAGGAACGACAATGACAATGACAACGACAGTGACAGCAACAACAAGGGACAAAACTTATCCATATATACATATACATGAACAAGTTGTTGGTGTGTATGTGAAAAGGGTTTTTATATCCGGGGATGTCATCAACCGCCGGCGGCCGCGTGCTGCCACCCTCAAGGATTAAGTGCAATTATTGGAATCATCCAGTTGCTAGACCACAACACAATTCACACGCTTTTTCTCTCAACATTCAACAAATCCTCAACAACAATCCTTATCTTTACCTTTTGAGTTTTTTTTTTTTTTTTTTTTTTNTAAATATTTTCGCATTTAAAAAAATTACTTGCAAATATAAATTATTTATATATATATATAAGTCTGCAGATGCACATTGCAAATATATATGCGTTGGAGAATAATTAATAAAAAATATATATTAATATATTGGTAAAAGTACTTGGAAGCCAGCATCATTTCTTTGGACAATTCAAGACCACCCCTTTGATTGAGCCAGCAGCCTGATGGCTTGTTATAACTTGGATAATTATGTTACCAATGCGCGTCACGGGACAAAGGCCACTCGAGGCAGCCGAGATTCATTGTGTGTATGTGTGTGACACGCCAAGCCGAGAACCAAAAAAATCCTGTATGATGATGACGATGATGGTGATGATGATGATGATGGTTGCTCTGGTTGCCCAGCTGCCAGTAATCCTCCTTTTGTAATTTGCCTTCTAACCCCCCTTGTGACAGTGGCGCGGGTTCTGTTCACTTCGATATTATATATTAGAAAGAAAAAAAAAAATTGAAACAACAAAAGCAATGAAATTTGTGTGATTGCTGTGTGATACAATCACACTGTTAATTTGTCATCAATTTTTATATTTTAAAAATTTACGAGATCATAAAATATATATGTAGACATATTACCAAATACCAATTGAACTTGAGTCAAAAATAAAATGAAATAATTTTTTTATTCAAGTGAGAAAAGAGAGAAAAAAACTGTTAGACAGTTGATGTCATCATGAACATGCCCTACTGTATACGAATAATAGTGAATAATAGAGTCCGCGACTTTAATGGACTCGATAATCCTCTTGGTAGATTGTCGGTGAGGGAAACCTACGTGTTTAGCACTGGGTCGAAATAAAAAAAAAATATAAATATATATATAAAAGGGGATAATAGACTCAATACATGTACAAGTAAGGGCATACTGACTGACTGACTGACGAGGGGATGGATGAACCATCCCTGCTATTATATTATATATATATAGAGAGAGAGAAAGAGAGAGATATATCCAAGTGACGAGTGTCGAGCCATAATCGTTTGCTTGAAATAGTTTACATTCATTTATTCATTATTATTATTTTTATTTTTATAAAATAAAATAGCGAGTAAGTAAGTGAATAAGATATAGACATACGCCCCTTGCAAATAAAACCACTGGTGTGATGATACCTTGATTTTTCAAGTGACGAATCACTTGTGATTCTCAAGATTGCAGTTATACTTTTTTAAACTTATAATTATAATATATGCTATAGCCATTACATTTATTTATTTATTTATTTATTTATTATTATTAAATTGCAATAATAATAATAATAATAATAATGATAATGATAAAGTATATATATAAATAATAGGCGCGTGCATATTATGTAGATCAATCATTTTTATTTTCCCATTTTTATTCATAATTTGTCGTCATGTGGAGTGATCCCCTTTTATTATCTCTTGCACTTGGTTTCATTTATATTATTTGTAGCATGCATCTATAGATACATTGTGTAATTTTGACAATAACAACAACAGCAACAACAAACGACGACAAACGACGACAACGACAACGAGTGAAAGGAAATCGACATGAGAGTGAAACGATCCAAACCAGGAAACACGAGCAACTATATGTAAGATTCATTGGGTCAGTGAAATGAAACGATAATTGGAGTGGTTTTCTGTTTCGTTGTATTGAATTTACACACGATATAAAATTACCTGGTTTTTTTTTTTTTAACGATACACATTTATATATATATTGATNATTTATAGGTATATATATTGATAAAATATAAAATTAGCAAATTATTATATATATACTCAACTCAATTAAGTTGTCAAAATTTAATGGAAAATAAAAATGTATTTCAAGATCTTTCACATATTATGTTATATCAAAATTTAACCTTGGTATTGTAGTTGTTGTTGTTGTTGTGGCTGCTGACTATACTGTGGTCGATAGGGTTGTTGTTGTTGTTGTTGCTGTTGTAGCAGATTATATTGTGGTTGTTGTTGTTGATGTGGTGGTGCTGGTGCTGGTGATGGCTGTGATGGCTGACCATATGGAGTAGCATGTTGAGGCTGTGATGGAGCCAAGTTGGGAGCTGGTTGAGCTGGAATATGAATCAAGGGTTCTCTGAATTGTTGCAATTGCAAAAGTTGTTGAATACCAGCTGGTGCTTGATTTAGTGGACGATAGTTTACAACAGGCTCTTGATAATTTTGTTTTTGTGGTTGTTGATGTTGTTGAGCTGTATAACAATATTATTATATTATCATTTGTATGTATCACTATTAAAATTAAATCACTTTTTATTAATTATTTATATTTTTTTACCATCACACAATGTGCCAGCAATCACCAACGTGCTAATTATTATCTAAAAATATATATATATATAAACATATTATTATTATAATTGATGTATGTATAAAAAATAAATATGTACTTACGAGGTACTTCATGATAAATTAAAATTTCCAAGTACAAAAATTATTTAGTATTGAACAGAAACAAGTCTATTTGTACTCTGCAGAAAATATCGATATTTGCACCACTTCTATATGACTAGAAAGCAAAAAGACACACACAGCTTGTTGATGTATGCACATGTACGTATGTATAACCACCACTTATTTATTTCATGGTTCATTGATCTGAATTAATCCAGTTTTAATAATGTCACATTTGTAATTTGTATTAGTCAAGTAGATTTGATATTCATAATTATCATTACAAGTCAGGAAGTGATTGCCAATATCATATAAATCCAGTATAACTCCAGTGGCTGTATGACATTGTGCCGAAATAACGCAATAGTATATGTATACTTAAAGATATCAAATTTTATCTTTGAAATTTTATACTTTTACTCTGATTTTTATTTTCAAAAAAAAAAAATAAATTAAAACCTACAATTATATAATATAATATATAATTATTATTATTTTTATTTTTTAAATAAAACCACACCCAATTGCTTTGAATTAAATTATATGTAAAAAGCGATAAATTTAAACAACTCTCGAATTTTTATCTACTAATTTAAAGATTTATTTTTTTATAAAAAAAAAATTAAACTTGACATTATTTTTTTATTATTTTTATACTGTTATTTATTTTTTTTGTTTTTTATCAGTATCACATGTGTCCTCCTCCTCCTCCTCCTTCTCGTTCATATATATCATTAACAAAAATATATATTTATGTAAATAAATCAACTTTATTAAATTTACAATATTGTAAAAAACATTAAAATTAACAATAATAATAAAATAATTATGTATCTAAATATTGACAATTAATATTGATTTTCAGTAACCGGGCGAATAATATTAGCTGGTTGTCCATAGGGACTTGCTTGATTGTTGTATTGAGAAATGGCATTGGGATGGTTCTGAGCACGAATTATCTGTGATTGTGGTGCTGATGATAATACAGCTTTATTGTTTTGTTGATATTGGCCAACTTGACCTTGATTAAATGGTTGATAAATTGGTCTTTGAAGTTGTGTTGATGCTGCCTGTGTATATTGCTGCTGCTGCTGTTGTTGTTTTTGTTGTTGAGATGGTGCATTGTATTGATTTTGAGCAAGTTGATAGATTGGTCGTTGTAGAGTTTGTTGCTGTTGATAAGGAAATTGTTGTGATGGTTGAAATTGTGATTGCAATTGTGGTTGTGGCTGTGGTTGTTGATAGATAGGTTGAGCTGGTTGTTGTTGTTGTTGAATTGGCTTGTAAATTGGTCGTGGATTAGTTTGAGGTATTTGTGATATTGGAGCTGGAACAATTGGCTGAGGTACGTATGGCTTGTCAAGTTTATAATTAATTCTGTTAGCAATAATATCATAGGGTGCCTGTGATTGGTATTGAAGTAATTGTTTTATTGGACCAGGTAAATTTGTTGAATATTTTGGAAGTGTGTCAATTGATGGCTGAGATACTCTTTGATACTGTGATAAATCAACTTGGCTTTGATATTTTGGTGCTTGACGTCTTTGACGATGTCCTTGAGCAGCTGCAGCTAATTTTTCATATCTTTTTTTTGGAAACAAACAAAAAAATAGATAAATATAATTATAATTATAATTATTTATTAAAAATTAATAATTTACCTAAATTGTTCAGGAATAACGTTGGTGTATGGAACTTGAGATTGGAATCTCAAAATTTCCTGAAGATGAGATGGAACATTAGTATTATAATGGGGTTGTGGTTCTTGATATTGTTGTTGTTGTGGTTGATATTGTTGTTGTTGTTGTTGCTTTTGTGCTTGACGTCTTTGTCTAACTTTTTGACTGTGTCGAATTGGTTCAGGTTCAGGCTGTCGTTGATATTGTGGCTGAATTTGAGCTCCTTCTTTTTTCAACAAAGCTTCATACCTATAATTTAAAATTTGATAAATATTATTTTATAATTATATTTACGAATCGAAAATAAATAATATAAATGTATATTGACCTCCATTGTTCGGGAATATGATTAAGATAAGGAATTTTAGCTTGGTACTGTAAAATATCTTGTATTTGTGATGGAACATTTGTTGATAGTTGTGGTTGTGGCTCAGCATACTGTGGCTGTGTAGCAATTCTTTGACGTTGATTTTTTTGTTGTGCTAGTCGTTTTTGTCTTGTTGATCCACGTGGTTTTTCACGATTACGTAATGGACGTTGAATTTCTTCAACAGGTTCTTCTTGTGTTTGAGCTTGTGGTGCATTAGCAGCAGCAGCATTACGAAAATCATATCTAAATATAAAATATTAAATAACATAAATATAATAAATCATTTTTAATATTTTGTCATTAAATAAATAGATAAATTTAATTTGAATTTTATTTAAAACCTCAAATGTTCAGGAATACTATTGAGATAAGGAATTTGTTGTTGGAACTGAAGAATTTGCATTATTGTTGGTGGTGCTTTATCAAAAACTTTGTAATTTTTTAAAGCTGGTTCTGGTTCTTCTTGTTGTTGTACTTGTTGTTGTACTTGTTGTTGTACTTGTTGTTGTCTTCTTGGTCCTTTACGACGTGGTGGTGCCACTGGAGCTGGTACATAATCATCTTGTTGTTGTTGTAGCTGTTGTTGAGCTCTTGCAGCTGGTTGATAAGATTTCCAATTTACTTGCAATCCTATTTTAATAATACAAAAAATGATTAGCTAATTTATTCATTATTAAAACATTAGTAAAAAAAATAAATCAGAGCTAACCAGAAGGATCTTGATATTGTAAAGATTTTCCTGGGCCTCGATTTCCTCCATAAGTATTTTGAGTTTGTCCACTATCATCACCATTTGTTGGTACTTGAATTCGAAAATTTGAATTATCATCAGTTGCACCCTGAATTTGGAAATTAGCATTTCCATCAGATGCTCCTTGTATTTGAAAATTGGCATTTCCATCAGATGCTCCTTGAATTTGGAAATTTGAATTTCCATCAGATGCTCCTTGTATATTAAAATTTGAA
The DNA here is from genome assembly GCA_015776835.1 of Aphidius ervi. Classification (NCBI taxonomy): domain Eukaryota; kingdom Metazoa; phylum Arthropoda; class Insecta; order Hymenoptera; family Braconidae; genus Aphidius; species Aphidius ervi. The sequence continues at coordinate 174,086 of MKYW01000059.1, forward strand.
TTTCCATCGGATGCGCCTTGTATACTAAAGTCACCAGTATCTAATGAAGCTAATCAACAAATAAAAATTAAAATAAATAAATTAACAAATTATTATTATTTATATCCTTTGACAATGTATTAAGCTTACCAGATTGATCATCATATTGAATGCCTTTTTGTGCATCATATTTAAGACCCTGAGAACGTCTACTACCATCACTGGGTCCTTGAATTGAAAATTGAGCATAACACAGTGGCAATGCTACCAAAAGTATTAACTGAAAATAAATATAAAATAGATGTATAGAAAATGATCAAATGAATCAAGTTGAAAAATGGAAAGTTGTTTTTCAATTTCTTTTTAGCAATTATCTATATACAAAAAATATAAAATACGACAATATATGTATATGGAAAAAAAAAAATAAAAAAACGATAATAAACTTGTTATGTTTGTATTGCAGTTTAACCATAACGAGAGATTATAAATCAAAATATATATAGTCAATGGGATACGAGGTACATAGGTATACACCATTGGAAAAGTAATATATTACACGCTCAAATATAGAAAGTGAAAAACATGAATTTACTTAGCCTTTCGCTAATATATTTTATTTTATTTTTCATGAAAAAATAAAATTAATATTTCTCTGATTAAAAATAATTTAAATTTATATATAGTCGCATTCAAGTATTTAAAATATTATTTTTAAAAATATATTACAATAAGCTAAATTATATAATTGAAAAATTATATTAAAATATTTAATTTAAAATTTTTGATTGTGTATTGAATTAAATAAATTTAAATGATAATAAACTTACGTGTAATGTTGCCATGACAAGAAGTCAACAATATGTGACCGGTCATTCACAGAGTCTATCTGAAACGGGCGCGCGTTTCAGAGAACAATTTTATAGGTAACGACAACTGGGGATGGTGGTTTACCACTTGGCCACTTATCTACCACCACCACCACCACAACCACCTTGTAGTTACAGTCAATGCACTATGGTCCAATGATTTCTCGACTTTTCAATTCTCCTGTCTCCTATTTAAATCACTGTGATAAATTTTCCACTTTAAAAATTAATTTTTATTTTTTCCTTAAATGTTTAGAGTAAAAAAATAAAATAAAATACTTGCAAAAATATGCATATCTACTGTTGTTATGATAATTATTTTATGATTATTTTATTATTGTTTCTTGAGGGATATATTTAAAAAAATTATGTAAAAACAGGAAAACAATGAATACGCATCAGTCAGCTGTTGTTTCATAAAAAAATTAAAGTCTAAAAATTAGAGTTGTATATTATTCCACGAGGTTACCGTATATATGTATATGTATATTTAAAACGAAAGCCAGAAATGATCATTTAATATATATATAGATATAAAAGTGAACTGGGCGTGAAGCTGTTGGCTGCGACGAAAGTAGATCATATACAATTTATATATATCTACTATACATGTATATGATCAAGCTTCCTGATTCAAATTGTTGTAAAGTGAAATTCAATAAAATTATAGACATCAACTAACAACAAAACTCTCCATTTACCTATATTTTTTTTTTTTTGTTTTTCAATTAGAAAAATAATTAAAATTTTATTTTTAATAATTACTTGTCATTTATCATGATTATTTTTATATTTATGTTTTTTTGTTTTTTCTACTTTAATTATTATTATCTTTTTTGCATTTATTTTATTTGAAGATATAAAAGAAAAAAAACATTCTTTGACATTGACCTATTTTTCAATGTATGTATGTAATATTTTTAAATGAAAAAAATTTAACAATAAAAATATATTTTTCTCCCTTTATTCAAAGTATATATTTTTGTATTTTTTTTGTAATAAAAAATTTAAAATTTAAAAATTTTTATGTATGATAAATTATGTCACAAAAAAAATCTGTAAATAATTAAATATAATCATTTAGTTTTTAAAATAAAAACTATGATTTAATAAAAAAGTTGAATATCATCAAAAAAAATATTTCTTACTGTTTATATGAAAAATTTTAATCCTGAAATATAAATTAATTGTATTTAAATAATTCGAAATAAAAAAAAACAAGTGTTAATTATATTTTGAGCATGAAAATAAATATCACATTTTTTTATTCAATAATTATTTTATATACTTATGTATAAACATTAAATGACTACTAATTTATTTTTTACTTTAAATACACTTCAGCTTGTAAGAGTTAACCAATTATTTGATTTAATTATTGACTTGGATGCTTTTTTAACATCCTCATTTAAAAAGTATATAGATAAAATGATATTATTTACACGATCTTTGGTTGCCTTATCAGCAGCAATAATTGTATCAATTGTTAGATTAATTGAGTAGAGATAAAGATGCTCAAGATCTGGACAATTATTTATAAGTTGAATGAGACCAGCATCAGTGACTTGATCACAACCACAACAAGCAAAAAAATTTAATCCTTTCAACTTCATAATAAATTCATTTTTGACATCTTCAACACCAGTAATATTTAGTGTGCGTAATTTTTCCAAGTTGGTTATTGACATCAATGCTGCTTCACTTAAATTTCCACAAAAACTTAGATCCAAATATGTCATATTTTTACATTTATTAGTAATGCCAATAATACTGCTTTCCGGAAGGTCATCCATACCTGACAAGTTCAAGTGTTCCAGATGTTGCAAATTTGATAACTCATTGAAAATAACCATTGGCACAACTGGTTCATCATCATCATCATCATCATCATCATTTTCATTATTAATACAATTTGGCATATCTAGATGTTTGAGTTTTTTACAATTTTTCAAAAATGCCATTATTGTATTGTCACTCAGTTCTTCCACTCGAGGCAACACCAAATATTCAAGATTTTCCAACTCTGTCAATTTAATTAAAGCACTTTCTGACACTTCATTACTCAAGATGTCCAAGTGCTTTAAATTTTTACAACATTCAACCATTTGTATTGCAATTTGTAATGTAATTTTCCATCGAATTGTCAAATACTCCAAGTTTTTTATGTTGTGACAGTTGTCCATGGAAATTACCTCAGCTGAATCATCTTTTGGCCACAGAGTCACATCAAAATGTTTTATATTTTGGCATGTGTTAAATATGGTAGCTGGCAAATTTGGAGCGGATATGTGCCAGTCATCCGTGATAGTAATATGCTCCAAATTTACCAGCTTATTGAACATATTCACATCCTTATATTTACATTTCTCTGTGACCAATGAATCTTTCAAGTTGAGGTGAACGAGAGATTCATGTTGAGATATTACCCCAATCATATCGTCAACATTACATCCACTTAATGTCAATTTTTGGAGCTTCGTAAATTTTTTTAAATTCTGTAAAAAAATAAATTTAAATTAGTTCCTGGAAGTTAATACATTTATTTCATCAAAACGGTATTAAATAAATAAAAAATTATACTTACAAAATTTATTGGTCTCCTGTGCCCTTCGCCTTTGTACATCAAGTGAATTTCCCTCATTTCCTCCGTCAGATGACTCAAAACTTTGGATTTGAACTTGGTGTCCTGTTGGCTGTCGGGAGTGATTGATACATCTATTTTTATGAATTGTAACTTGGCCATATTTTCAAACGCCTTGTTACAATCATAAGTATTGATTTTCGTTTTCTCCGTGATTGCCAAAGCGAGATTTGTGACATTTTTGCAGGATTGGCTGATTATCGGCAAGAGGTTCGAACTGCAAATTTCTGATAGCTTCACCTCTTTTAAATAAACCCCGCAATTTGATAATGCCGCCTTGACAAACGACGGAGCCAACAGACGTTTTTCATATACACGGCCAACAGGTTCACCAAAACTGTATTTTTTGATGTCATACCAAGCTAATTGACAAGCCTCTTCCCATTTGGGACAAACTAGAAAAAAAAAATACAACGACTTATAGAAACAATAAATAAAAAAAATAAATAAATAACGCGTATCTAATACAAAATATATTTTAAATTTTTTCATATGAATTTTTATAAAAAGAATTGATAAATCGATTTTTTCATTTTTTTTTTCTTTATTCATTTTTTCTCCGCGAAACACCGTGACTGGAGGATAGTTAAACGTTTGTGGGAGGTTCGAAATTTGAGCGTAAATTAATTGATTTTTTCTATTTTTCTCTATTCCTTATATAAAAAAGACAAACATCATCGGTCTTCCGGACATTTGATTTTTGTTGCTAACGAAATAAATCAATTAAACAAAGAGTGATCTTCGAAGGATTAAATCGGTAAAATATACGAGCGCTTGATAGACCGCGCGACACATAAAATGTTTATTGTTTATTATTGTTATAAACAAATGCATCAGTAGAAATCTACAAAAAAAATATATTTTACTTCTTCAAAATGTCCTTTATTTAATGGATTTTTCAGAAATACTGTGCAACGAATATTTATTGTAAAAAAAATTGTTACAACTTTTAAAAAATTTTAACTTCATAATTTTCTACTGGTTTTTATTTTCAATATTTTTTTTTACAATAAATATTTGTTGCACAGTATTTCTGAAATATCCATTAAATGAAGGACATTTTGAAGAAGTAAAATATATTTTTTTGTGGTTTTCTACTGATGCATTTTTTATAATAATAATAAACAATAAACATTTTAGAAATTATGGATACAGTCACGCCTAGCGCGCCAATGTGCTCATATTATAAAAACGAGAAATGAAGCCTCACTCTGAGTCATTTGATTGGTTTGCGCATTTAACAATAAATAATAATAATATTTTATTTGTTTTTGTTTAATTAATTCATAAAATATTATTATACCATATATTTAATATTTTATGTTATATATCGCATCAATTATATAATTAATAAATAGATAGTCTATGCGGCACTTTGACCAAGTGGAGCAGTTGAATTTCAATTTATTGATTATACTCAATTTTTATTTGAGAAAATATAAAATTTAACTGTAAATTAAATGTATATTAAGAAATTTAATTTTATCATTTACTTATTTATATTTATGTAAAAATATAAAATAAAACTAAAATGTCCCCTAAAACGAATAATTTTTGGGTATTACATTAACCCTTGGAAATTGCATTTGAAGCTTATTTTATATCGGACAACAAAATTGTGAACAATATTAATATGCTACATCGAATCCATGTAATTTTTAAATTAAAAAAAATATAATAAATATTCCATCGAACAAAAAAAGGTACACTCGGAAAACTATAAACTCTCTCTTTATTTTCATTTACAAACAAGTAAAATCGGAAAAATAAAGAGTGCAAAGGGGAGAAAATCTAACGTCTAAAAAGGATGGAGCTTTTTATGCGTTTCCCCGAGGTCTTGTCTAAAATCTTTTTCAATTAATTGAAAATGAAATACATGTAAAAAAATTGTTAGATGTTTTTTTTTAAAATACTTTATCAAATAAATAATTTTGATAATCCATAGATAAGAAACTCATAATAAACATAAACAAAATATAAGAAAACAAGTCCATTGGTCTCGTATTTAAAAAAAATAAATAAATAAATATAAAATAATAAAAATTCATTTAGATTATTACCTTTTTTCACGGCCAATCTGTCTCCTACTGGTAACATCATAAATATCGTGGCTAGAGAATCATGATCCAATGAGTTTATCAAGTCCATCTTTTCAGCAACATCGTTTGGACAGATTTTTGTTTCGCACATCATGATTATTATTCTGGAAATCAAACATATAATACATATATAATTAAAACAATGTTAAATAAAATATTTTTAATAAGCAATTTCAAGATGTCTAAGATTCACTAAAAAACGGTTCAAAAAATTCAGTTGCCACGTGGTGGATAACCTCACTTTTTGGCTAGCTGAAACACGTGTTCTAGTCTATACAAAAAAAATATTAAATATCAAAATGTTCATTATTATTAACGAAATTATATATAAACATTTAAATTTATTAAAAGAATTGTTAGTAAACTATTATATTTTAGCTATTATCTTTTTAAAATGTAATTTTGAATTAAAAATATGACATGTATATTTACCTCTTTTTTTCTAATATAAATCAAAAGTTAAGTATAAAATTTAATAATGATTATAGTAATTATATAAATTAAAATATAAATTTATATAATTATACAAAGATATAACTATTAAAAATTTAATTATTATTTTACAAATAAAGTTAAGTAAAAGTACGAAAGTATATCAAGGTGACTAGTATAGCTAGTATAGCTCTTGCTGACGGTTGTACAACGAATGATGATCAGTTGATGCAGCAGCCCAGTGCCTGTTGTGGTGATGGACATTTGGCAACTATGTACTTGATTCTGATTGGACTTCTTAGATGAATCTAGATGTCCTAGTTGATCAATCATAATGCACCACGTTAACACTGTTGCTGTTTCACGTTGTTGCAGGGAAAAACAAAAAAAAACTGGTCAAAATATAATAAACTATATAATTAATTTAAAAACAAAATTAAAAAAAATTAGAATTGATATTTTTATTTTTCATCTAAAATTATTATAAAATTTTCATATTTATTAATAAACCAAAAATTATACTTATATTAATTTAGATGAAATTCCTTTGAAATAAGTTGTAATATCAGTCCATTTTTATTTACGCTATTATTATTAAAAAAATAATTTTTTTATTTTCTAATTATTTGCAATTAATTAAATATATTTTCAAAAATTATATTTATTTTTTTCTTCATAAAACTGAGCAGTATGTTTTCAATTAAAATAATAAAAAAATTCATTCGGCTGTTTTTCGAAATAATATTTTTCCGAGATGTATTTAAATTCAAATTTAAATTTTTTATTTGAACTTTAAAATTATTTATTGATAATCAAGTACATTATATTATCAACATTTTAATATTAAAAATAAACTCAAGATGTCGTACAGAAAAAACTGTTGCGTATGTGTGTGTATGATGATGCTGAATGTTTGTGTGCATGTGTATGTGTGTACACTAAAATTCTAAAAATGGCGACATTCATTTTTTCCGGTTTAAAGCACTGCTGCTATATAATTTTGTAAAATAACAAATAAATATAAACATAGCATGTTGTTATAATATACATTGTAATGACATACAGATAATATTTTTACAATTAAATAATTTTTTATATTTTTTATCTAAACGTAGTATGATTGGTGTATTTTATTATAAATAAATAAATAAATAAATAAATAGCCGGTGTGTGTGTGTAGTTTGTGTAATTGTGTCTTGACAAAATAAGGGCCGCTTCAACTCCAATTGTTGTTGGATTATATTATATATACCTATTATTTACTTCAAATAGTGTCATTGTAATTGTCAATAATAATTTCAAATATATATTGTTGATTTATTTATATAATAAATAATGGCAATGCTTGAAGATTTTAAATTATCTGAATTATGCCGACTGTGTTCAGTCAAAGGTAATCATCAGACGCCAATATTTGACAAGGAAGCCGAGCAAAGGCAGTTGCTTTTTAAAATACGTTCTTGTATACCTTCTGGAGTGAGTTTTTTTTTAATTATTATTTATTTATTTATTTATAACTTTAAAATATACCTATTATATAATAATAATGATATATTACAGATAAGCAAAGATGATGGATTGCCTAAAAATATTTGTCAAAATTGTCTCAACAAATTAGAATTTGTTCATGAATTTCGGATGACTTGTTTGACCACCGAATCACTCTTGAAAAATTACTCTGAAACTCTAAAACATATGGCACAATCACTCAGCAATCAAGTAAGCTACAATTTTTATTTTTATTTCGTTAATTATCCAACACAAATTATAATCAACATTCAAGACACGTGGTCTTTTGAATATTAATATTTTTTTTTTTTTATTGAAAAAGAAAAAAACAAATGAAATTTTAATATGACATTAATTTTACTGTTTATTTAATTTAATAATGCATACAAGACAAGTGTCTTAATATTTATACATATATATTATTTTATTATTATATAGTAAAATAATTGTCAGATATATTGATCGGCGCAATGTTAGCTTGCGTCGTCGCCACGCTGCGAAAAGCGAAAGTCAGTCTTTTCTTTTTATTTTTTATTTTTTATTTTGTCTCGCCTTGTGTTATCTTTGTTGATTTTTTTTTTTGCCTTTTTTCTCTCAACCATTATCTATGGTCTTTAAAAAAAAGTATCAATTATTATATCTATTTATTTTTCTTTAAAGAATCAAAATATTCTTTTTTGGTTTTTTAATTTTTAGTATTATTATTATTGACAAATCCACCTGATGTATATTTTATTATCCATTTATTTTATGACTTTCAATAATATCTGCTTTATTTATTTTATTATCATAATAGTATTTAAAATATATAAATCAATATGATCAGTCAATCAATTGTCATTATAAGCTTTAAAATTTTATTACAATAAATTTTTTTGGTTAAAAAATTTCAATGGCAGTGTCAAGGTCAGCACTGGCTGACGCACTGTTTACTCAAACTTTGACTAGCCTAGCATAGTAATGTTTAACAACAATAACAACAACAACAACAACAACAACTCGTCCATGACAATAATAATGACCCAATATCAAAGTTACACATGTCTACCATACTACCTGTACCACATGAAATACTTGCTTCAATATCTCAAACAAATTTATTGTCAAATTTTTGAAAGATGCATCTGTTATGTTATTGAGCAAGTCTTGATCTGAAGATCTGGTCGTATATATGTATATTCTGCTGTACAGTCCTGTTATTATAATAATTATGTATGGATGTATGCATGTATACTGCAAGCCCTATATATATTCACATAAATATTATCCATTGTATTTTTATCTTTTTCTATCTATTCTTTTTTAATCGTGTCGTCTCAACCAGTCTCAACAGCATCTCTTGTATATATATATCTATATATTTTGCCATCGTCTCGCTGCTTTCTTCTTTTTTTTTCTTCTTTCTTATAATATTGGTGCTCCAACATTTTATATTTCATTTTGGATATTGGCCAGTCCAAACTTACTAACAGTCTCCTTCGTCACGCTGCATTCCGCGTGTTATTTTTTTTTTTTTTTAAATACAAATATTGTGCTTTATTTAAAAATAAAGAAATCAATTTTTGACAATTTGAGGATTATTTAAAAAAAAGCATTGAGTGTTTTTATTTTTTTTTTCTGGCTTCCTTGACCCACTGACTGACTACACATTCATATTGGATCGCCCATTTCGTGTAATCATACAGTGCGTTTCATTTTGCTGGACCTTTTGTTTAATATAATTTTAATATAAATATATTCAAATAATATGAGCAACAAGTTAAGTTAGAGATGTTGCTGACTAAATGACCAAATTTATTTATATACATATATTTTTTTAAATATTCTTTATTCATCATTTAAAAAAGATTTATTTCTTTGTACATACACAAAAGGTGATTAAGTGATTCGGGGAAAAGGAAAAAAAGAAAAAGAGACTGGTTTTTTTTTATTTTTTTTTATTCATGGTGCAGCAGCAGCAGCAGCAACAGCAACAGTAACATAAATCGGTGTACGATCCTCGTAATACGACGCTCGTTTAGAATCGATATTTATATTTTGTACTGTTTTGTATACGGTGGCGAGTCGACTCGTTGGCCTTACACCTTACTAGTTACTACCTCGAGTCACGAATCACAAATCATGATAATACCTATTGTACACATATTACTATTATTTTTATAATGCGTTAAATGCCTTTGGTGCATTGCGCGTTTTACCATTAATTTAACATATATATATATATAAATATTGCAAGTGTCCTGAGCCGGTTTTATTTGAAACATCAATTGTTCACTATCACTTTCACATTAGCCAAGTTAATACATATTTTATTTGAATATTAATATTAATAATTATATAATAAATAAAGGGTGATAAAGACAAGATGCCAAGCAACGGACAACAACAACAACAACAGCAGCAACAACAGCAACAACAGCAACAACAACAACAACGTATTTCATATGCAGAAATTCATGCAGTGGCACATGCATCATTGCAACAACACATGGCTCAACAAACAGCTCAGGCACGTTTAACTGGACCTGGTCCACCAACGTTATCACAACAACAACAACAACAACAACAGCAACAGCCACCATCACAACTACCACCAAATCCAACTTTTACATTGCCTGATGATGGTCTTGGTTATGATGATGGTGTCAGAGTTTTACGTTCTATTGGCACATGGTATTTTTATATTATATTATTGACAAATATTTTATAATAACATAATAATAATAATAATAATATCTAATTAAATAATTAAATAAATTACAGGTCTCCAGATTATGCACCAGGTATGACACGTCCTGGTGGAGTATTGTCAGTATTTCCTGGTCAAAATGAACAACAATTTTTAAATAATCGTGTATCAACAATTAATCAGCCACTTAGAACAACAAATAATACAAGTTCAAGACCTGGCTCAGTATCAAAAGCAACAAATACTGGTGAACCAACAACAAAAGCATTTGCATGTACTGTTTGTGGTAAAGGATTAGCTCGTAAAGATAAACTTGTTATTCACATGAGAATTCATACAGGAGAAAAACCATATTCGTGTGAAGTTTGTGGTTAGTTTTTAATTTTATTAAAATTATCCTCTTAAAAATAATTAAATTATTTATTTATTTATTTATTTGTTTATTATTATCATATAGGTAAAGCATTTGCTAGAAGAGATAAATTAGTTATTCATATGAACAAATTAAGACACAGACCAGGTGTAACACCTTTATCAACTCCATCAGCACCAATAACAGATCAACAATCACAACAAAATCAGGTACAACAACAACAACAATCACAACAAAATCAAGTTCAATCAAATCAAATACAACAGCAGCAAGTTCAACAGCAACAACAACAACAACAACAGCAGCAGCAAGCTCAACAGCTTCATCATCAACAGCAACAACAGCAGCAGCAACAACAACAACAACAACAACAATCATCTCGTCAAGATACAATTCATCTCAAGTTGAAAGAAGAACCAGTTAGTTGGTCTTGTGAATTGTGTGGTCGAGTATTGGCCACAAGAGAAGAGTGGTCAAATCATGCTAGGTAAATTATTCATTTATTTAATTTGTTGTTTAAAATATTAATAATAAATTTATTATTACAGATCACATTTAGATGCATCAGGACCACCACAGCATGCTGCTCCATATTTTTCAGGTCCTTTACCACCTCAATCATATTCATCTGAAAAATCATTTTGCGGAGTTTGTCAAAGAACATTTACTGATCAAATTGAATTTGCATGTCATTTACGTTCACATTTATCAGAACAACAACCACAATTACAATTACGAGGTGCAATACAACATGCTGTTGTTAAACAAGATCCAGGTACAGCTGATTTAATTGCACGTGGATTAGTTGATCCCTCGGGTATGTGTAGCTAAAACTATATACAAAAACAACAACATCATCATTCTCGGTTTGTGTCTTACCATAATTTTTCAATTCAACAATTTTGATAATAAATATATAGATATATTTACAATTTGTACTTTATACATATTTAAAAATCAAAATTACTTTATCAAGTTCACTCTCAGGGACTTATAATTATTCAGCATTCCATTAAAGAAAAAATTTAGAAAAAAAAAAACAACTAATAATTCAACGAGAAAATATAATTTTCTTTTTAATATGTTTTTTTTATTTTGCTTATAATAATTTACGAGTTCGATATGTTTTTATTGATGACAAAACAAAATGACAATTTCTTCCTTTAGTCTTCGTATTAAAGTATATATATATAATTTTTATTATTAAATAATAAAAATAAACAAATTATAAATTTTAAATATCAATTTTTATAATTTAAAAAAAAAAAAAAAGCTATGGCTCCAGTATGGCGTTAATAATTTGGACTGGCCAAATGAACATGACTGAACACTACCAGATGTTAGATTACTTTTTATTTTTTAATTTGTATTATTATTATTATTATTATTATTACTATTATTATTGTTAAACTATTTGATTTATCATCTTGAAAGATGTTTTTTTTTTTTTTTCATCATACCTTATTATTTTATATTTTTGTACATAAAATATATTTTTAATTGTCATTAAAATGTATGACTTTTATTTCTTTTTATGATAAAAGTCATATTTTTAATAAATATCGTGTTACTATTGGTTTATAAATTAAAACTATAATTTTCAGCAGAAAAAAGAATAATAGTTTAAAAAATCAAGTGCAATGAAATACAAAGTATTTTCATAATGACCTAACTTTTTAAAAAAAAAAAATAAATGATAAATATGCGATTTGAACATGATATTATTATTATTTGTGATAATGTAATTTTTTTTGTAAAATTATTTTAAACGCATGGTGCCTTCTTTATCGCTCTCGAAATTAAACTAAAATAATATTTTTTATTTGAAAATAGGAGGCACAATGGCATTACTATAATCATCATTATATAATATTTTTTTTAATTATCGCTTTATTATCATTATTTTTATAAATAATATATTGTTTTTTTTATATATATATATTGATGATGATTAATTGTTAAATTATAATTTATCAATAAGATAATGTAACCTTTGCATTTTTATTTTTAAGCAGCAATCTTTTTTCTTTTCTTTTTTTTTTTTTTTTTTGTACTATTGATATCAAGATAAACAACTTAAACTTCGAGAGTCAGTATAATAATATAACTGCCATAATTATTATTATTATTATGTATACTATAATATATCTATATTATATCTTTATAAATAAATAAAATATTAGCTAGACTATAAATTTAATTGTCTTGAAAAATTTAATATTTACTTACTACATATTAAATTGTAACAAATAAACCAACAAATTATACATCATATACAAATATTCTTACACTTTTTCTTTAAACAAAACATATTATTATTAACAATTAAACATACACTTATACGAATGGAATAATAAATAAACAAATTGAAATTTATATATTATATTCCATTCATTGTCATTTGTACAAGTGTAAAATAACAAAAAATGAAAAATTATTATTTTAAATTTGAATCAAATGCAATTTATAAAAATATATTAATATTATTATTTTCTAATTTTTATTATATATTATATATATATTATGCTGCTGAATCAAGGTTCACTTGTTTGGCTTTTCAGCGTCGTAATAATTTTCTTGCTTTATTTTTTTTTTATCACAATTGAGACATTGATAATGACAATTCATTTCATTCAACAACAAAATAACGTTAATTTTATTGTTATTATGTATTATTATTTTTTTGTTCGTCTCAAATAGGTACACTTTAAGCTTTTGTAGCTCATCGACTCTCGAATGTCCTTAGTTTTATTTTTTTTCCTCCTTTTTTTTCTGTTCTTGATTATCAATTGTCCTTGGATTGATGTTTTTTTCTTTTTGACTTTTAAAATCATAATGGAAGTTATTTTCAGGGTCTCAAATGACTCATTATTTATAAGAGTTGATATTTTTTTAGTGGCTTTACAAATTTTTTTGAAGAATGCAAGAAAAAAAATTTGAAAAAAAAAAAAAGAAAGTATTACTTATGCGTAATCTTTGATGATGTCATTAATTGCAACGTATGATCCAGTTACCAAGGCAAGCATTGAAAATACAAAAAGAATAATATTTTTAATTAATCTCCAATAGAGAAAGCCAAGATGTCCTTCCCAGCAGGATATTGTCTCGACAATTGCTGGTATAGCAATACCAAGAAATGAAAAAAATACAGCACCAACAAGTGAGATAAATGCATCAAGATTTGGTATTGCCAATGCAACAATAACTAAAAAAAATATAAAATAATTATTATATGGTTATATTATTATTATTATTATTATTATTATTATATTTACCAGTCAATAATGCCATGAGAATTCTGAAACAGGATTCACCTATCGTTGCAAAATTATGAGAAAATCGAGGCCTCAATGCATTACACATAATTTCAAGAGGCACAAAGAATTGTAGACCATAGGTGAATAATATTGCCAAGGCTATGAGGATCTTTACCATTTGGCCCGATCTATTGATAATACAAATGAATAAATAATTAATTAATACATGACATGAATGTTTTTTTTTTTTTTTTTTCAATACTTTAATGGCTTGCGGCATTTTTTAAAAAAATAAAATAAAATAAGTAAGTAATTGTGTAATAATAAAATGATGAATCTTACACTGTTGATGTATCTAAACTGAGTGTAATAACTGGCTGTGTCTCTTCACCGTATCTCAAATATCCAAAAATACCCATAACTCCATACAAAGTTACGACAATGGTCATTGTTACATTCAATACACTTGGACATCCTAAAAAGTGTTGTGGTTTTTTCATACTATTTTCAACTGGCATTACCTATTTTATAAAAATTAATTAATTAATTAAATTAATTTATGAGAATAATATATATATAATTAAATAATAAAAATAAAAATATTTATATTACCACACCAATTCCTTCAATGGCAAATATAACTGTTGCAAAAAATTTTGGTAATTGTTCAACACTTGAAAAATATTTAACACTACTAACTGGTTGTAAATCACTAAATATATACCAAAGTGTTATACTGAATCCAATGACAATACATAAATTAGCAACAACTGAAAATGGCACGAGATATTTTAAATTTCGTATTTGTGCTAAAAGAATAACTGCTGGTAGTAATGATAAAATATACCATCGTATATTAATATCCATATTGGTCCAATATTCTGTAACCTAATTAATTAAATGTTTATTTATTATAATTTATAATTTTTTATAATTATATGTATATTATTACCTGTTGTATTGATGTTGCAATAAAAACAACATAAACACATGCACCACCAACATAAGTTGCACATAATGCTGCATTAACAAGTATTTTAACAAATTTTGATAAACCACGAAGTTTTAATGGACCTGATGCAAATGCAGCCTCAGCTGTTTCAGCATATGTCATTTGTGGTGTTTTAGTACGTTTACATAATACATGAGATGATCTCACAAGTATATGAACACAATGAGAACAAATTATTCCAATGATTATTGTACCAATACCACCAAATATAAGACCACCATTTTTAACAGCATTTGGCATTGCAAGAATACCAGAACCAAGTGATGATTTTATCATGTGTGCCAATGAGCCAATATCACTGAAAATTAAATAAATATAATATGCTCAATAATTGTTGTGTTAATTATTTTTATTCATTCATTCATTCATTTGTTCATTCATTGTAAAAGAGAAAGTTTATATTCTTGTTATTCTTAAACACCTACATGATATATTGGTTTTTTTTGTAAATGACATTTGAAAGTGTCATTGAAATTAAAATCAAAGTTAAAAATTTAGGTCATGGAATACAATAAAAAAAAAATAATTTAACTTACGAATTTGCATCTTTTTTATCACGATGCTCAAATGGATCATAAAGCTCATCTTTTTCGTGGTATTCACCAATAGCACCAGTTGCAATTTTTGTTCTATTATAAAAAATAAATAAAATTAAAATTAAAATATGACAGTTGATACTCTTAGAATGCTGATAAAAATATTTCAAGATAATATAATAAAAATTTAATTATCTCATTTATGATAATGAATAATTTATTTCTTTATTATTTCTTTATTAATATATATTTACGACGTATATTTTACTTGTTTTGAAAAAAAAAAATAAATAAATAAATAAACTCACGTGCTACTAAATTCTTTCATCTGATTCCCAGGATTTTCCTTCTCTGTATTTTTTTTCCACATTTTATCGTTTTATCTGAAATAAAAAAAAAAAAAATTAATATTCATTAAATTCATTTAAATTAGCATAGACATTACACAGTGATGAGAGTTTTAATGACAAGTAATAACAAGACAACATCATAATATATTGTAAATTAAATAATGAATTATTATTGTAATTGTCAAATGATAAATACCAATTATTATATTAATTGTGATAATTAAAAAGAGAAATTACTTGGATCAACACTTTATCATTAAAAAAATCATATATAATATATAATTGATAACAAAACAAGTTAATTATTATTACAAATTGATTATTTCAACAATGACGAGACGTATTTATCTCACATACAAACTGCTTATATTTTGGCATATCACCTGTTAGTGAAGATAAATGAATTGTTCTAAAGACAAGATCTTTATGAAAAATTCTATAAAACATATATATATTCATCCAATTAAACATGATTGCAATGAGGAAACTCTAAATATGTATATTGTATAAATCAATGCATCACTTGAATACAAAATTATGAAGGTCAGTATGTAATGTACAAAATGATATTTAATTGACATGTGAGAATAGAGAAATTATTATATTGCCAGAACGAAATTAAAATACGGAAATGTCAATTGACTTGTAGATAAAAATATAATAAATTAATAATTTAAGGACAAAATACTTTAAATATATAAATATATATTTAATTAGAAATCTTATTTATTTTTTTTTTTTATAAGAAATAGAAAAATTAATAAAACATGATGATTTAATTTTAATTTTATATGGCTCCAAGAATTTCTAAAATATTTACATTCCAAGCAATGAAATTTATCAAAGAATTAAAATAAAAAAAATGTAATTTAATTAAGATAGGTATGTATATTGTTGATACATTTGAGTAAATAATAAATCAACACTTGAAATAATAAAAATTTTCTTTTAAATGTTATCAGTTGTTGAGCGATAAATATACGTAAAAAATTATATGCGTACATTTTCCAGTCTTTTGCAATTATATGTATATGAGATAAATTTATTTCTCTAAATTATAGGCTTGTTTATGTAATTATACACAAAGCATAAGTCATTTGCATTAATGCATTGATATTACATATATATATAATATACCTTTAGGTATTTTTTTTTTTTTTTTT
>MKYW01000059.1:191178-226250 GCA_015776835.1 Aphidius ervi
TTTTTTTTTTTTTTTTTTTTTGATTTATACATTCTCAGTGTTTAACATGAAGAACAAATTAATGCAGTGGGTTTTTTGATGACGTTGAAAGGACTCGTAGAAATAGCTCAACAAAATAATAATTAAAAATAATAAAAACAACATCTACAGTATAGTAATTGGGTTATCTATCAAAATATAATATATAGATGATGAAATAAATTTTAAAATTGCCTGATAAACAGTCAATCAAAATAATAAAAAATATATTTACTAAATTTATAAATATTTCTACGTGATTGATTTCTTAAAAACTTTTGCCTCCATGATTTCTAATTGTATCCGTGACAATAGACCTGCTTTTTAAATTATATAATTTCAATTTTAAAAAAATAACCGGAAATATATGTATTGTATTTAAAAGTTTATAAATATCTATAAAATCAAAACAACGGAAACATTAATTTCTCAATAAGACAAAAAAAAAAAACCAGCTTGTCTTTTAAAACTTTAAATAAGTATATGTATAAATAATATTAATTGATACTTTTAATTGAAAAAAATTTGATGGATTAATAATTGAAAAAAAAAAAGAAAGGAAACATAATGGTAATAATTTATTTTAAACAAAATTAAATAGTAATATATATTTGTGAAAATGTTGGTAATTGATTGAGCAATTTAATAAATTATATAGTTACGATATTATATTATATAAATGAAATACATACTTGGTAATTTCTGAGTCAAAGTATAATAGCCAGCTTCCATGCACAATTGAACACAATATAAATTATTTTTTAAATAATCCAACAACAAAAACACTTTATTTGAAAAAAAATAAATATAAATATATTTGTGTTTTTATATTGATGATGATGATGATGATTGTTTATAGATGATAGCCGACAAACGGTCGGCTAAACAATGACACAGTCACGAATAAACGTGTTTTTATTTTTTATTTTTTTTTTAAATCTTCGCCTTTGAACAGAAGGNTTACTCTCAATGACAATGATATCACAATGATTTACAATGACATACAATAAAAGCTATTGATTGTAATCAGATTTGTGATTATCTGTGTTTGATTTAATCAACAAA
Source organism: Aphidius ervi (assembly GCA_015776835.1). Lineage (NCBI taxonomy): Eukaryota > Metazoa > Arthropoda > Insecta > Hymenoptera > Braconidae > Aphidius > Aphidius ervi. Next base: position 192,262 of record MKYW01000059.1, read on the forward strand.
TGACAGACATTTTTATTAAAATTTATAAAACGTCATTTGATATTTCAACAATTTAATAGTGATAAAAAATAGCATTGTCACAAGATGACAATACTGTCTTCATCATTTAGATGATAATGTTTTTTAATTTTAAATTTAATTGACTGACTATTAATAGTTTCTCGTAGATTAAAAAATTTTTTATCTATTTGTTTTATGTAAATGAAATATAGATAATAAAAATAAAAAATAAAATAATAATAGAGTAGACAGACGAAAAAAAATAAAAAAAACGTCTGTACCCCCGAAGCTGTTAAGCACGATTAACGTTAAATATTGCATTGGTGGTTACCACTTTGTATTTTTTCCCTTTCTCTTGTAATATGATAAACTAAACATCGTCATTGCAGGTAAAGCAAGCAACCAAGTAATATGCTAAACAAATCACTCTTCTCTTCTCACAGTATTTAGTTGATACTTCCCCTACTTTTGTAATATACAAAAAAAAAATATATATATACAATTCTTTTTTGTCCTCATTTTGTTGTATGCGTACAACACTGTTTATATTATTACCTGTACTTTTCTTGTCTTGACAAGTGTCTTTCTCTGATACATTAATTAATCATCAATTCATCTTTTTTCATATATACATTTTGTTTGAAGCAACAACAACAACAACAGCAGCAGTACACAGTACGAACCGCATGATTTCGTTTATCCTTTCACTTTTTTTTTTTTTTTAATTTTATTTTTATTTATTTATTTATTTATTTATTTATTTATTTACGCCCCACTAGTAATATTAGCTTCAACTTATTTGCAGCTTTTATATACCACTTCAATTTATTGTTAATTTATAAACAATTATTGTCAGTCATTAATTTTATTTATTTTTTATTTTATTTTAAAATTTATTGTTTAATAGTTGTCACAGGTTTTTTTTTTTATCAATTATTTATTGAATATGAAATAAAATATATTTTGATAAATTTATTGTTATTTTCCGCAAGTAAAATTATAAATGATAATTTATTTAAAAAATTCAAGTTCAGTGAAATTAAAATGTAAATATTATTAATAATTTTTATCGTTACATAAAAATTCCTAATGATTACATAAAAATTCCAAGAATATCAGTCAAAATATCTTGGCAAAAATAATTTGGTGACTGTGTGCTGATGATGACACATTAAATTTTTTTGAAGATATGTGTCGTCTATTTATCAAGCACTGAAATCAGAGCCAAAGATAGGTAAGTGTTGAAAAAAAAAAATAAAATATGTTATTGTTATTTCAAAGACTGCATCTTTAAAAATAGAAATTCAAAATTTAAAAAAATTGCAATTATTTATTAAAAATATGTAAATAAACTCTTTTGATAATATTTCCTGGTAACAAAAAATTGACCGACAAATATTTTTCAAATAAATTCTTTTCCTCATTATCTAATTGTTATCTCAAGCCCCTATATGCAAAAAAAAAAATATATATATCTGCAATTATCATTAATACTAATTGTCGATTAATTGTTGTTTTATTTTTTCAAGGTCAATGAAAAATGATAATGTTTTCATGAATTTTTAACAGGTCACTATTTTCCATCACGCATAGATTTATTTTCATTTAAAAACTCCAAAATTCATTAAAAAAAACAATAATTTCTTGAATAAATAAATTATTGTCAGTGATGAGATTAACAAAAAAATAAAATAAAAATAATCAAGCAATTTGACATGGCATGACCGATATATATATATAGACAGAAAACATAAATATAAAAAATAATATTTAAAAAAATAATTGGCTGTGCTGATTGCATGAACGCATCGACAATTATCTTTATGATAATACCACCTGGTTATTATTTCAATGACAATTGGCATTATCATCGTCATCATCATTGCCAAAGGTGTCATTGCTGTTCATGTCAATAATCTTGAAAAAAAAATTATGTTATTTGAGATACTGCTATCGACAAAATAATTAAGTATATACAAAATATACAAAAACATTATTTAAATTAAATATAAATATATATACAACTATTGACTATATGTATTTGTATATAAGATAAATAATCATTGTTACAAGTTGATTATATAATTTTTACTAGATACAACAACTTATACTTGTATTGAAAATAGGTTCTATTCTTTATTTTATGTACAAAATAATAACTTTTGTAGTTATCAGTCAAAGAATGTTGGCACGTGGTTGTGAAGGTCACACAAGTACATATTATTTTAATGTATAATGTTTTGTGTCTTTTTTAAAATATGTTACATATAAAAATTTAAAAAATAAAATAAACATAAAATTGCAATAAAATGAATACTTTTAATGTCGCAAGTTTTTTAATACAATATAATTAATAATATATGAATTTTTTTAAGGAAGGCAAAGGGAAAGGAAACGAAAGGAAAAATATTTGTATATAAATAATTTGAAATAATAATATTCAGAATAAATTATAAAATTACACTAATAAATTTATAAACATTCAGGTGATAATTTTATATTTGTCAAATAAATTTATTACTTTAATTATCACACACAATTGACACATTAATATTTTTAAAGTAAAGGAACAAAATTGAAATTTTCGATCTTGTTTTAAACAAAGTATTTGGGTTCAGTGTTCTTACAGTTAAATTAAATAAATAAATAAATAATATCAGATAAAAGAGAGAGAGAATGTTGCGTAAAGTTATTCACATGTACAAGTTTTAATATTATAAATAAAAATATTAAACATACACACAATGAAAGTTTGTGTCTCACGCAAGTCTCATTTGCTGACGTCACTCTGTTATTATTTTCCATTTCAATTTCTACATAGTAAAAATAAGTGAAATTAATTCTTACTATTCTATTATATTATTATTATTTGTTATTTTTTAAGTTGAACCAATTGAAATTTGTCTTTGAAAAAAAATAAAAAACTGCAGTTATAAAAGAAAAAGTGCAAGACCTTGATAATATTATTGCTCCCTTTATTTATGATTTTTTTTTTTTCATAATTTGACCTTAAAAGTTGTCTGAATTTTAATAATTTATCAGACGTAATAAATACTATTTTTACTGAGGTTAATATGTGAGCTTAAATATAATAAATAAATATATAATTAAACGAGTTTTGTTGGATGTAAATTGTTGGAGAGAATGGATTGTAATAATAATTTTTGTCCTCTGTTGATATCAGCCATCAAATAAAACCTTGGTACATCCCTCACATGTTAAGTCTATACAATTTTTTAATTTCAGATTCGAGTTCATCAGGTTCACCTCGTCTGTACCTTATTATTTATATCAATGAAAATAATTAACAATCCAATTGTATACATATAAACAAGATTGTACAATTGATTAACAAGAAATTTATATAAAATTTAAATTGATGAATCAAATGAACTACGAGGTTTTTTCTTTTATTTATTTATTCATGTAGTGAAACGTGAATCAAGGTTTCAACAATTCAAGGACGTTATCTTTAAGTTTTTTTATTTAACAAAAAAAAATTAAAAGAAACATTTCCGGTTTTAGGACAATATTCTCATTTATTTATATTTTTTTTTCTTTTTCAATTAAATACACAAATTGAAGGTTTTTAATTTTTGATTAGCAATATATTTACTAGCTCTTGTTTATTTAATACTTACTTGCAGCATCGTACTTGATCACCATCATCATCATCATCATCCACATATTTATTTACAAAAAAAAAAAGAAGGAAAAAACCCTGATCGATGGTCAAGTGAAAAACAATTTTTTGTTCCATTTATAAATTATTGTTTTTTTTTTTTTTCTTTAATTTTCATAGGTAGGTAAATGAATTAATATATGTTTTTATACATACTTATACAATATCACGTTTTCGTGCATTTATCATTACACGTTATAAGTTTTATTTTATTTTTTTTTTTAATATTTACTTTTCAGTGCTTCTATTATTATAATTATTATAAATTATCGTCGATATACATNTCTATAAATATTTACAAAGCTTGTCTATAAATTTTATTTTTTTAAATATTTTTTATACCTATAGTTGTTTGTTTGTGATATTTTTATTATTATTAATTAAAATTATAATTAATCGTGCATCGATTATAAATATTCTACAATAATAATAATTAATCGATAACACGTCCCTGGAGTGCAAATTTCATGATAATTAAATAATAATAAAAATTAAAATGAAAAATAAAAGCCAGCAAGTTGCACATTATTTTTTTCATTCATTTAAAGATCAACGTAATAATATAAATTATTATTATTATTGTTTGCGTATAAAAATAATAGCATTTGTTTGTTTGTCTAGTTATCAATGAAACAACAAGTTCATTGGTTGATCAATTAACCAAGTGTCATTGATTTAACTTGTTGTTGTTTTTAAATTTATTTCAAAAATGTGTTAACAAAAAAATTTAATAATTATTAATTTATTTATTTATAGGAGACATGAGTCTTGTCAGTCATATAAACTTATCTAGATTATGTTAATCACAAGTTAATGACCACACAACATATGAATATTAAAAGTCATAATGATGATAAATAATAATAAACAATTATTATTTTATCTCAATGTTACATCATCATTTTAAAAATAATAAATAACAAATATTAAATATACTAAATCACAATTAAATACACTAAATTATTATTTGTGATATTCGTTGGATAATTATTATTAATTCATTGCCATAATCAACTAAAGCTTTTAATTATTAAATCATTTAATCTTAACTTGAATAATCTCGATGAAAAATAATTATTATAATAATTGCCAAATATTTTATTATATTATGAAAAGTGAGTATTTTATTCTTTTCATTTGACTTAGCTATTTTCTTTTTCATTGATATGTATTATTTACAAATATTTTTAAATACAACAACAACGTGACGATATTTCTTTTTACATTGCATGGACGTTAAATTACTTGTTTTTTTTTTCTTTTTTTTCATTCAATAATCACCATTAAATGAAAATACTCATTGGAATGTATGATTAATTTGTTGTAATTTTCATCACGGAATAAATTATTAATTTTGTCGAAATATATTGTATTGTATTTGAAAGAAAAAAAAATATTCCAACACAGCCTGATTAACAAATAAAATAATAAAAATTTAAATATAGAGATAATAATAATCAAGTAATTCAAAGTTTGTTTTGTACAAACTGATTCTTGAGTAATGTTTATAACAAAAAATAAAAAAACTATTTATAAAATTTTGTGTCAACCCTGTTTTTGCATTAAATGCAACCAAAATAATAGCAATAATAAAAAAAATAATAACAATGATAAATGATTTTTAAAATAAAATAAAAAAATACATAATGATATTTGGAAGTTGACAATTTGTTGAAGTTCATCAATTATATAAAATAATAATTAATAATAATTAAAAATAATTTATTCTTCATTGCTAGATAATTGTTGTTTTTCAAGTGAATCACATTCAGCAAGTGCTTCACCACATCTTGGAGGAAATTCATCAATCGAAAGACTCTCAGCAATTTCTCCAGAGTCAATGCTGTCAAAATAAGGATTTTGCCATGCTGAATTTGGTCTAAATCTTCGTGTTGGTGAGCCAATGATAAATTCAATTTTTGTTGAGCCAGTTAGTGATGTGTTGTCTTGATTTAATGAATCAAGATACAATGACACATCACCTTGATGATAGTCACTGATTGTCGAAGAACACCAAGAACTTGGAGGATCAGTCATTGCCTGAAATATATATATTACATTATTACATTAAATTATCCACTATATTATATTGTCAAAATTATGAATGAATTTGTTTTGTTATTAATTATTTATTTTTTTTTTTTTTATAATTGTTTCTGTATACTGTCTGTCATTCATAATGGTTGTGATGATGATAAATGAAAATAGTAAATAAATAAAATTAATTTAATAACAATTTAAAAGTAATTATAATAATAATTTGTATTTTTTAGTAAGTTGTCATGCACATGCTTGTATTAGAAATATATATTAGTTTATAATATTTATTTTTATTTAATAAAATTAAAAAATAATGATGTAATATATGTAACTACCGCACTACGGGAACTTTGAATGGGAAACAGGACTGTAGATAATAAATAAATAATAAATAATAAATAATAAAATTGAAAAAGCTTCGTAAGCAAATGATAATTAACAAAAAAGCACAACTTACGACAGATTGACGGACGCGAGAAGGGGCCAATGGCATTATTGGAGACCAGAGGAATGGACTCACGCTCGCCGGCGTTCCAGTTCAGATTCAATTCAATAGTAGTTGATTCATTATTATATTTTTTTTCGTATTATTCATTTCATTTGTTAATTACAAAAAGAAAGAAAAAAAAAAAAAAAAAAAATTTCTTTTTTTTTCTGGGACAGTCAAAAATATTGTCTTTGTTATTAATTTTTTTCAAGAGATAAGAGACATGGAAATATTCATAAGTATATCAAGGGAATAGAAAAAAAAAAAAGAAAAGATTTTATTACGATTGAGCAAAATTATTTTGAATAATGAAAAATTAAAAAAAAAAGCAGATATAATATTGAAATGACATTAAATGAAAATAAATTAATAATTATTCATTGTGCAAATAAATGTCAATTTTAGTAAAATAATAATGATAATAATAAAAAAAAAAATAAACCCAAAGTATATATAATATTTATAAACAAAAGAGTGTTGAGATGTTTAAAACAATTAACAAAAATAAAATAAATGTTAGTCCTCCCTCCCTTCCCATATCTTTATCCAATTAATAAACAAATAAACAAATAAATAAATAAATAAATAAATAAATAATTAAATAAAATTTATCGTCAAATAATTAAGTTGCAGTCTAGAGTGTGTGGAATCAGTCCCTAACAAACCACGTGCCTCACAATATTAGGCTTTCATTATTAGCTTTTTTTTTTCTTCTTCTTTTTTTTAACAACAACAAATATATATGTATTTTCATTTGAGCTTTACTTCATCCAATTTGTCCAAAAGGAGAGTTTTGCTGGTCGTACCTTGCCAGTCGTGTCGTTTGTATCAACAGAAGTCCGTGCCAAACTTTGAGAACGTCGAGCTGGTGCAAGTGGTCTTTTTGATGTTGTGCTATTACTATTACTATTATTTATATTATTATTTATATTATTAAGAGTAGTAGTACTTGTTGGTGGTGTCCAACAATTTAATGGACTATTTAAATTTTGTTGTTGTTGTTGTTGATTGTTACTGTTATGATTATTAGCTGATTCAAGTGAATCTCTGGCACGTGATAATGACGATGATTTATTTAAAGAATTACGAAATGAAGATTTATTTAAAGATTCACGATTATTGTTGTCCTTGATGGTAATTGTATTTTTGGGTAAACTTTTATTTAGTGATTCACGTGATGAATCTCGTGTTTTAGTTAGTGATGATGATGATTTATTGCCAGTAATACTGTCACGACTTGAGTCTCTTGGTGGTCTTGTTGTCAATGATTTAAGACTTTTCAATGATTCACGACAATCTGTTTTTGTTGTATTAATAATGTTACTAGGTGGTTTTGGTGCTGTTGATTTTATAACACCAGGTAAAGGTATACGACTTGGTGGTCTACGTCTTGGTGATGGTTTAACTTCAATTTGACTATTATTAATAATATTAATATTATTATTTGAATTAACATGTTCATGATCACGAGCAGATTCAGTACTACTGCCTTGTTCTAAACAACTACGTTCATATCTTGTTGATGTATTGTCAATTTCTAATAAATCACCACCACCACCGTCACCATCTGGATCATGTTCAGTTGGTGTTCGTTGTTGTAATTTTTCTAAAACACGTACACGTGCTCGTGTACCTTCTAATTCTATATTTCTTTCTTCAAGCTGTAAATAATATAAAATACATATTAATATAAATTTATTTTAAAAAAAAATATTAAATTTATTACCTGAAATCGTAAATCATCATTTTCTTCTCTAGTTTTGTCCAATTTATCAGACAATTTGTCAGTACTTTTTTCAATCTCATTTAATCTCATTTGTAGGCACTGTAAAATATTAATAATATATTGAAATTAATTTGAAAAATAAAAAAATAAATAAAATAAAATATTTTGCAGTACCTGATTGTGGACGGTTGTCGTTATAAGATGTCGTTGAAGTTCAAATGGTGAATGTTCTTTTAAAATTGCAGCAATTTTATGTGAATCAATATTTTTAACATTAGTAAGTCTTGTTGGTGAAATGAGAATTGAATCAAGAGCACCTAATCGTAATCTTCTTTCTTGTGCAGCACATACTGGATCAATATCATCAAATTCTGACTGTACAATGACATTACCATTTTCAATTAGTACATTTTTTTCAATTGTTCTAGTACGAAATCTATTTTTATTTGATTTAATATTATTAACTGAATCAAAGGCCGCTGTTTTATTTCTTAATCTATTTGAGTGTTTTGGTGATGATATAGGTGTTGAGCTAATAATTGTTATTGATTTTTTTTGTTTAATAACTGTATCGTCATTATCATCATCATCATCATCATTATGATTATCATCTTGTTGATTTAATTTATTTATTAAACGATTTTCAAGACTATTTTTAATTTCAGTTAAAGCTGCCAATTCAATTTGTAATTGTTGTGCTTTAACTCTACTTGATATTGTTTCAGCTTCAAGTTCAATAACTCTATCAAGTAATTGTTTTTTTTCACGTTTTAATATTGTCACCTCGTGACAATTGTCATTACTATTATTATTATTATTATTATTAATATTACAATTACAATTAAAATTATTACTATTATTACTATTTGACTCTTCATCATCATCATCATCATTAGTTACTTTTTTAATAGCTTCTAAAATATCACCAGCAAGACCAATTTCATTTGGTGCAACACTCTCTAATTTTCCCTGTAATGATTCAACTTCTTCTCTTAATTTAACACCTTTACGATGTATAACATCAAGTAAATTCCATAATTCATCTTCAGCTTCATCTAATATAGGTTTTGGACTTGTTGGTCTTATTGGTGTTGATTGTATTGCTGTTGATGCTGAATCTTTTGATGATGTTTCAGTACTAAAACCAGAATCTTGAACAGTTGCACTATTTTTACTACCACCACTGTGTGAATTACTTCTACTTCTTGGTAATGATGATGCTGATGATTCAGCATCACGTGGTACAATACGTCTTCGTATTTTTCCTGGTTCCCATTCACCAATTCTACGATGATGTTGATGCTGATGATGATTATGATGCTGATGTTGATGTTGATGATGAATATTTGATGATGGACTTGATAATGGTAATGGCATATGGGAATTTGAACTTTGATTTGATGATGATGTTGTTGTTACGGAACAAGCGACCGATACCGTTGACGAACCAGCCATCTTGTGCCTGAGGTTTGGGAATGTCTCGATAACGAGGTCCCGAAATTCAAGTAATGCACCGACCTCATTCTGTAATTCTTGAAGTGCAACCAATGACTTGGCTTGCTCACTTATCAAATAGTGAAATGGTCCTGGTCGTAGTGGCATACAATCCATGCCAGTTACTCCCTCGTCGTTACTCACTACAACTACACCACCATCAATATCAGCATCGCCATCAACATCAACATCAACTCCACTGCTGCTGCCACCACCACCACCACCATCAATTTGTTCCTCCGGTTCACTGTTACACTCCTGAAATCATCATCAATATATATTTTAATTTTATTATTCAGCTGTGTAAATTTAATGAGACTTAAAAAATTGATAAAAAAAATTAAAAATATATTGTAGACATTTACTGATAAAAATAAAGAAAGTTGCATCATCTCTAAATTATATGATTATTTTTTAAAGATATAAAATAATAATAATTGAGCCACGTATTTATGAGGAAGTAACAACAGGAATCAGAGTATTCAGTCAACTGTTGCAATTTACATTGAACCATATACATTTTTTTTTTTTTTATTATATTATATTTATTTCTATACAAATTATTATTATTGTTATTATTATAAGAAAGGAGTAGATTTTTTAGATAGATGCATCATCATCATCATCTTCAAATGAGGCTCATCATCATAAATATATAATTGTAAAATAAATGCGAGTAAAAGTCGAAAAAGTAATTAAATTAATAATAACTTGAACACGCGATCTACACAATTTAATTATTTTAAAAGAATTTTTTTTTTAAATGTTAAACAAATAAAATGAGCAATATGCAATATTATTTCGTGGTATATTGTACAAGTAAAAGTATCAAGTATACGTGTGTGTGTGTGTGTGTTAAAAATATTTAATTACTTTTCTAGCATGAGAGAGATAAAGAAAGAGAATACTCAAATTTCTCAATTGCTTAGAAAGTTGTGTTCTTGACCGAATTTAAAATGTGCAGCTGATGGTGATGATGATGATGTAGAGACAAATTTGATAATGTTAAAAACAAAAAATAAAAAAAGTTTCGACAACAATTGTTGTAAAATTAAAGGGATGATCATCATGGTCATGATGATGATGATGCACAAGTATTTTGAGCATAAAAATCCACTAAAGTTACAAGTAAATACCTTGAATATTTTTTCAAAGGCAAATTTTATCTCTCTATAAGTTTTAAATTATTTTCAACAGCATTCTTGCAAGCATCCAAGTATAAAAAGACTTTTCATTGTTTCAGCCAGTTTACCTTCTTGAAGGACTGACTCTTTCAGACATAAAAATAAAGGATTATATATAAATAAATAACAAATAAAAACCATAAATACTTGTATGGCAATAAGGCGTCGAGTTACGAGTCCGGTTTCAATGTGACTCTATAGATACTATACTATTTATTTATTTATTTATTTATTTACATGTAAAAACATAAACATTATTTGATAAATGTCCTTTGTAACATGTATATATATGTATATTTTATTGTTATTGATAATTTACTATCGATCAAATATTTTTTTTTTTTTGATATATTGGCCTCATTCATTATGACATAATGAATAATATATTATTTTCACATGAATCATTGATGATGATGATGATTATCTATTATTTTATAAATAAATAAATAAATAAATAAATAATACATAATATAATTATTAATTTTTAAAAATTATTACACACCTTGTTTGATAAATTTTAATTTCAATACAAGTCATATATAAAAGTGTAATGATAGGCCTATCAAACCCATCAACAATAATAACTAACTCTTGATGTCAAAATATCAATATCATATTAAATATGTTTATCTTTTTTTTTTTTCATACAAGTATTTTCATGTCTGTATAGTGAAGCACCAAGATAAGATAAATACAACTTCATAGATAAATAATAATAATAATAATTTGCATGTGATGGTAATGTTGAATGATCATATAAGGAATGAGCCTTTGCTTCCAAGGGTAGACGAGTATAAATTGTATATATTTAATGCACTTGCACTGACTCTCTTTTAAGATGTTTAAAAAATAAAAAAATAAAAATCCTGCCCGCCTTCACATATAATATATATTCCTTCATGTATTTCAACTTGATATAATGCTGGAATATATTTTTATTTTTTAAATAGCTATTTTACATTTGTGATAATTAATTAATTTATATACCTATTTAAAAGCAAGATGATTATATAATATCAAATGATTTATCATTCATTCATTCATTCAGTCAAACAATCAAATAAATAAATAGACAAATAGACAAATAGACAGACGACCAAAGCAGGATGATGTTACGTTAGGTGTGTCTCATTTCCGTTGGGAAAGTGACACACACACACACACACACACACTGACTTGTATTTATTTTATTATCAAGTATTTGCTTTCACCACATGTCTTACATGCTTATTTTTTATTTTTTTTCAATTCAGTAATATAAAAAAAAAAAATCACAAGTTTAAAAATATTATATTAAAATTAATAAATGTTTGGGTAATCGTGCGTGGTTTCATTGACGATTATTTATCTTTATTTCAAGTAACAATGAAAATGTTTGATAATGATAATGATGATCATGATCATGATGATGATAATGTGCATGGGATGGGTACGTGATAAAATAAACGGAAATGAATCCTTTATTATGATTCCAAGTACAAACAATCGATATGATTTTTTTATTTTATTTTCTTTTTAAATTTTTATAATTCGTGACTTCCGATATTAATATTGTTATTAATTTGTCATTGTTTATTATAAAATATTTTGTCAAATTTTAAATATACTAGATATTTACTAGACATATTTCAAAAGTCAAAATAATAATAGTGGGTAGTATATTTATCCGCATGTAAAAAAACCAAGTACAATCATTATTCTAATAATGATTCAACGTGGGACTGAAAAAGGTGGGTGCATTGAACCTATAAACATCAGGGAGATCTTTAAGTTATGGGGGATCTTTAAGTTGAAAAATTTTAACCATAAAAATGTTTTTTTTATGTTAGATATACTTTTGGTATGATGAAAAATAAAATACACAAGATGGATAGATGAAAATAAATATTAAATATGATTTTCAGTGTGTAGGTAGATTTTGACTTGAACTTTATCGAAAGTGTATATATATGTATATATATTTATAGCAATTAGTTTGAGTTAAAACTAAACGAAGCATATCATCGATTCTACACTCATTATTATTATTATTATTATTATTATTTATAAAAAAAAAATTACGTGCAACTCGTTACAATCTATTTTCTTCGGAGCTTTTTCAAAGTGGAGGCCAAATAATTCGCCTGCCAAAGTAGATAGACCTTGACTTGATATTTTATATTATAAATATACACATTTACTATACTACCCAACTATTTATTTATTTATTTATTTATTTACTTGTTATTATTAATTTTAATTTTTTTCTAAGTATATATAATTCACCTGCAAGTAGCAAATTATTTTAACTTTTGAAAGTTAATTACAAACCTCCTGCAATATACATAGAGATATTATTATTAATATATATTTTTTTAATTTGAAAAAATTAAGATTAGCTTGATCAGAATGTATCGATTTAAACATGAGAAGTAGAACTTGCGACGACGATATAACTTTCCATTCCCAATTGATTTTCTATCAGTTGATTGTTGTTGTTATTATCATAGTCCCATCCTCACACACACACACACTCACACACATACAATGTTAATAATATATATTATTAAAAAATTGCTAAGCGGATGTAGACAGTAAAGCTTTCACGCAATTTTGTTGTTATTAATATATATTAATAAAATATATAATAATATGTCAATTTTTATGATACATTTAATTTAATTTTTCATCAAATTATATTGTTTGATTTAAATGATATTATTGTATATTTAATTTTGAAATGTAATTCATGGACATTATGGACATGTCAGTATAAATCGTGAAAGTCCATGTCTGATTAAAACAATATATATGAGGTTGGTTATTCCCTGCGGGTTTGCATAATATAATGTCTGGCACTGTCACGTCCACTTATGGAATTTATCGATTCCCCTTGTATCGATATAAGGAGATTTTTCAAACGATTATTATTCAGTTGTCATTTTGGTATTGACCATGGACCCGTTATTATAATATATACTCACCCATGATCCCAATTTTAATTTCATCCCTTTTTTAAATTATCTATATGTAGTTTTTTTTATTTTTCATTTCACTTTTATATAAAATAATTGTAATAGCAATATAGCAATAATCATGATTTAACAACAAGTGCATCAAAAGACAGTTATATATATATGTAAGTCTAGACTTGTGTATAGACTAACATATGAACAACGCGACCCACATGCAATAATCCTTCGAGCAACTCGATATATATGTATAATATTTATACATCACCTCATTCATTTATACATATATATGAATTAGTTATTGACTCGAATATATACATTGACTGGTTATTTTTATTTTTATTCTTTGATATTTTCGTTAATGTTGGGCGAGGTCTGTCTAAAGATAATTTTAATGAACCCATTATTTATTTATTTTTTTTCATCATTTAATTCTTTTTAAATTTTCACATAAACATTTTATAATGATACACATTATATGTATATGAATAAATATTTTTATGTATATATATTGTCTAACATTTTACAATCTTTCTAATTTTGTAATAAAAAAAATTAAATATATATTTATGAATATTTCATTGGCCAATGCTACTTAATTTTCATTATGTTGTATTATATTGTATATGACATGTATATGATATTTGTTGATTAATGTTGTTGTTTTTTGTTGTAAAAGAAAAAAAAATGCACGCGTTACTGGCTAAGCGAAACCAAATGAAAAAAAATAAAATTATATTCCACGCAATATCAATTATATATATCTAAAAAAAGAAGAAGTCGTTTGTTGAATGAAATAGAGCTTTCCAGACTCTTGAACAATATATATTTCCAGCCTGATGCACTGGTGCCAGGTGACTTCCTATTTATTTATTATTATTTTATAATATTTTCAAATTGTCAAAATTTTATATTTCAGATATAGTAAATTAATTGAATTATTTTTTAATTTATTTCACTCAACTCAATTAAATATATATGCTTGTTATGTAGTTTAAAACTTTCAAGACATCCCAAGAATCAACTCTTGTAATTTTAGTATCGACGTGTTTATAAATATAGACAAAGAAATGTTGTTTTGTTTTTTTTTTTTTTTTGCCAACACATAACACACAGACTATTTAATTAATTTTTTTATTTCTTTTTTTTCGTCTAATTGCTGATGATTGGTATGAATGTTTGGAGTTTGACAAAGTCAAGAGTCGATGAATTGAATAGAATGCACTTGGAGATGCAGTTGTGTATGGATCACAGACATTGATAAGACGATAATATATACGACCAAGACAAGTCATGTGTTGCAATTATTATTGTATATAGAGTTCCTGTTGAACGCCTCGCGCAATGACTGTGCATGTATTATAATAAAATAATAATAGTAATAATAATAATAATAATAATAATGATGGACACACGTGATCAAATAAACAGAAGCCATATATATATCTTCTATTTATTGACCTGGTAATAATAATAATAATAATTATAATAAAAAATGATTTTTGTATATAATTATAACTATGAAAAACATACTGGGTTTCAAAATAATATTAAGTCATTGTAAATGGATTAATATCAAGGACAATATTAAAAAAAAAACAATCAAATAATATATTGAACGAAAAGCAAAGAATAAAAATGTAATTTAAATTCTAGGAAGTATAATTTTTTTCATCTCAACTTGTAACATATATGAAATAGTTGATTTAGATTTTAGGTGTAGACATATTGCCTTGAAACACGAAATAAAATTAATGAAGCTCGCATTGTTGTTTGGAATGCATATCATATATATATAATGCAAAAAGCAGCCAAGCTGAATGAAAGTTATTAGATGATGATGGTGATGATGATGATTATGATAACATTCATGTCGGAAGTGTGCAGTGAAAATGGCATGCTTGACACTCATGATCGCTACCACAATTTTATTGACGTGTTCGTTGATATAATACGTATTATATTTTATATATTTATATAATGAAAATTTACCAAGTGTGCAGTACACACAGTATATACGATTAAAGTATATATAAACCCGCAAGAGGAAGTTATGTGTTATGTGTGTGTGTGTGTGTGAATTAAAATACACTATCGATATAATATATAAATATATTTTATGTATTTTGAGGGTTGTACAAGATTAATAAATATAAATATTCATCCACCACCATCACCACCCACTTATTATTTACATATATGACCATGATGATTAACTTGGCACAATAAATTATAAAACATAGCTTTAATTTATTATTGCAAGTTGTTCTTCTTGAATACTACACCATGACTATTTTATATCAAGTGGGTGGATGAACATGTCAATTTTCATCCCACATTTTATTATTATTATTATTATTTTTTATATATATCAATTCAATGTGTTTAAAATCTTGATAATTTTATTACAGCGTAAATAATATACCATGTAATGAATCCATTTATTTATTTATTTATTTATATCAACTGAAGAAATATTGTTAAGGAAAAAAATAAAGAAAAAGAATAAATTAAATTTTAAATGTACACCTGTAATTATATATATATACTTTGTATAAAAATAAATTATCTGGGCCAATTAAAATATAATATCTACTATTATATTGAATTATAAGAAAAAAAAAATCTAATTATGATCAACTTGAAGAGATATCATATTGCGTTTAAAGTGACTTTTTAAATACCAAGAAAATATATTATATTGTACACACACACACACACACACATACACACACACGCATTGTCTTATTTACCTCATTTTATTTATTTTTAATATTTTTTTTATTCTTATACTGGAGATTCATGAGCATGCATCGTCATCATGATGATGATGATGATCATCGTAACCCAGAAGCCTAGTCCTAATTCAATCGAATCACCTCGCTCTTTACAATCCAATAATTATTGTTCCAATAAAATACATTTATTTTTATTTTTTTAATGCTTCATCAATCTCAAAGTATATACCGTATTAAATGAAAAAATATTACACCTATACATATGCTCGTTTTTTTTTCAAAATTAAAAATATTTAAACTATAAAGAGAAAAATGACGAATCCACATCCTGCGGAAACGGATGTACATATACTATACGGTTCGCCAAGCTCCCGTTGTTTACCCTCGTTGTCATTTTTTATGTCGCTGTTTTTGTGGTTGTTGTTACTATTATTATTATTATTACTCCAATCATCAGTGATTATTTATTTATTTATTTATTAGTATTTTTAGTGTAAAAAAAGTTAATAATAAATGTATTTTCAATTAAGGCAAGAGTATGTAGCGTAAATAACAAGCCATCTTGCATTATTAACACAATTTTATTGGTACACATAGTTATTGCATACAAATATCTTAATTCACTTGATATACATAACTGTAAAAAAAATTTTTAAATATTGTTAAGGTTGATTCTGAAAATCTGAAATCGCAACAGATTTTTTTTTTTTTTATCTTATGTTTAAATGAAATAATTATCTACATTGTCAATTTTTTTCAATTTTTTTTTGTTCGGTTTTTTTGAGATATTTACTGTCAAAGTTGACAACTTTAACACGCAAGGTATAGGCGGTACCTCATATTTTTATTAACAACTTTTTCAAAACGCAACAGAAAACGTTAAATTTCTATCAGTTTGTAGTGCTAGAAAAGACAAATTTTTTGATATAAATTTTTAGTATTTCGTCTTTTGCGTTTAAAAAATAAATAACTTTGAAATTCAAAAATTTCGCGAGAAGCGCAGCACACAGACATGAACACAAGCATGGTTTCAGCGTACGATGTAATCTTCGCTTGCTAGTGTGTAGCCCCGCACACACATACTACTAAAGAACTTGGTTTTTTCATCAGTGGCGCCACAAAAAATTTTAGGACACGGGAATAAAACATAGCGTTATTGATATACGGGCCCTTCGTGGCATAAATATTGGTTCGGTGATGCGACTGGGAATCAACCTTAATGAGATATGTATATTATGATTTTTTTTTTTTTTTTTGACCTAGCATAAACTTGGATGCACACTCAACAGCCATAAAATATTTAATTAAAAATAAAAATGTATAAAAATTACAATAATAACAATGAAAAGATAAAAAAAAAGAAAAAAATAAAGACATTATATTATATTTTTATTTAATGAGAAACATTTAATTCAAGATGCATTTAACTTTTGAGAATCAAAAAAGGTAACAGACACAAAACAACATCTGTCAGTTTCAGTCTGCTACAGATGTGCTATTCTCACGTTTCTGCAGCATATAATATTCAAGAATCAAAATGATGATAATAATAATATATTGTGGGTTGAATGTTTTGCTGCTGTTGCTTTTGCTACTGCTGTTGATGATGATGCCTTGCAAACAACAACCATCAACAAAAAATAAAATTAAAAAAAATTAAAAAAAGTATATAAAGAAGAAAAGAAAAGAAGAAGAGCATCAGTAGCATCAACCAGCAACAAGAGCAGATAAGTTGAACGCCCTCATAATGACTTGACTCAAGCACAACACAAATCATTAAATTGGGTTTGAGAAGTGAATGCACCAATAGTTCAAAGTTAAAACTCTGGCATCTTATTAACTGGATTAGGAAGACATACCCCTGCATAATATCCATGTGTATTATTTATTTTTTTGTATAGTTGCTTGTATTTAATTATCAAACGACAAAAAAAAAAAACATCAACTATTTTTACTATTTGTAAATACAAATATTGTTGTTGATGCTTTTGCTATTGCTCTTACTGCGAGCTGAGCATAGATAATAATAAAACAACGCACTTTATCCACGCTCTACAAATCACAAGAGAAAATTTTTGCTTCTGACCGCAGAATGAATTATCAAAAAAGTTTTCAAACTGTATCGTTCATTAAAGGGACGAAAGTTTCTAACTTTTCTTTATTAACAAAAAAAAAAAAAAAAAAAAACCTGTTGATTCAAATTATCATCAAGTGTGATAAAAATATATATGTATTTATTTTCACATACTATATATAAATAATGATAGAATTAAATTTGTACCACATCTAGATGATGATGATGAAGATAAAAATATAAAATGAGAATCATGTTTCAGACAGCACATCAAGGACAATCATTCAAGCGTAATGAAACCCAACAAGTATTATGGTTTTTTTTCTGATATTATTTATTTATAATAATAATAATTTAAATTTGATATCAATGTGACTGATTGATATTGATTGTTATAATTATTAATAATTTTAAATTAAATACTTTTTTTGGTCAAATATTAAATAGACAATAGTAGTACCTGATGAACATCAAGATGATAATAATCACATAGATATATTTTATGTATAGTTTTGCTTGAGAGATTCAAAATAAATCCTTGAAAAAAATAAACTTCAAAGTGAAGAAAGTTTATCATTTAAATCTTTGACTTGATTTAAGGAGTAAATAATTTCAACATAAAAATTAAACATGATTGAATTATTATTAATACATGTATATTTTCATTTTTACATATATCAAATAATAAAAATTAACAACTGATGAACTGAACTGACAATGTTAATTGTGAATAATCTCTGTGACATGAAGGCAATAAAATTTGATTATACTATACATACAGATTCATGCATGAGTTTCACAAAGTGAAATTTAAAAAAAAATATAATCATTGTTGATGTTGCTGTATATAATGTTTGAATGTGAAATCGTACTAATATATATTAAATACTCAACATCATATCATCATCACCATCAACAAAAAAATAAATAATAAAATAAATATCTCTTCAATTCATATATGCAGCTGTTGAGACTAGCTGAAGCAATAAATTGTTTTAATGAAATTTTAAAAATGACAATAATTAGTCAAGCGTTACAATAATGAAAGTGTAAAAGTAAATTATATACATTCGACTTGGAAAGATATTGATAGTTTATTTTTATAAAAATATTGAAAGAAAAGAAAAAAAAAAAAAGAAAGGACCACCGCATGAAAATCGAAATAATATTCACTTTTACTGTTGCACCATTTGGCTTGTATAGTAATTTATAAAAAAAAAAAATAATAATAATAATAATAATTATTATTATTAGTTATTACTGTAACACTTGTGGGGTAATTACAATTAACAATGTATGTGCGTATGTTTATTGGTGTTATTGAAATATACCTTGGATGTTTAAATTTCTTAATAATTATTATGAATTATATACATATATTTGTTGAAACTTTCAAAATATATGTATATAAAATTAATAAATTATAAAAATTAAAAATAGTTAAAAAAAAAAAAATAGCAGTTTATTAACAATGGCAATTAAATTTTTTAAAAAATATCTTTGACGACTTGTAGTAATTATTATTATGTAATATATATAGATGTTGTTGTTGAGGACTTTCTAAATGTTGATGGTGTCGTCGTCATGGTTGTCGTCAACAACGACACACAATATTATTAAAATCACCATCATTATTTATTCTTGTTAATTCAAGTTGACAATTGATAATAATAATAAAAAACATTTATAAAATTAAATCTTGCAAGTAGTAATTATATTATATATATATGTAAATAATAAAATTGTGATGGTTCATCAAGTGCACAATCTGATGTCTGTCTGTCTGTTTGATCATGGCCATTATAATTTATTTCAAGCTCAACTAAAAATACAAGCCCTACCTTATTTTATTATCATTGTAATTTCCTGACATATTATATTTTTTATTACAACAATTATTTCTCCCCCAAATATATATATTACATGTATATTATCTCGATATTATTAATAATTTATACTTTAGCTTTGCGTGGTTATTATAAATAAATAAAAAAAAATAAAAAAATGTCACTGAATGTTGAAATGGAACAGTGAATACCTATACAACAGGGCTTGTGTATATATATTTTATTTATGTTTTAAAAATTAGAATGACCTCGAGTAAAAAAACAGAACAAAGAAATAATTTTTTTTTTTTTCTTCAAATAAAAGCAAATAAAAATGTTGTTATATTACCGGTGTATTGTTGAAAATAAATAAACTTTGTCTGATGAAAGTACATATAAATATAATTCGAATTGAGTTGGCCGAGTAAAGCATTTATATATTTTTTTAAAATTGCAATTCTATGAATTTATACCTTAAACGCTAAAGAAAATATACCTATATATATATATTTTTTTTTTTTTTAAATTAAAAATAATCATAAACAAAAAAAAAAAAAAATTTGGAAAGTTTTTTTTAATTTTTTTGAACGCATCATGTCCAAGCTTATCGATTTAAATAAATTAGAAAATATTTGATGTTATATGTTTAAATGTATAAATCATTGGACAATGTTTTCCAATGACGCAATGTGTATTTTATTATTGAGTCATCATATTATGTTAAATAAAAATAAAAACTATACAAAACGATAACATCAAATTGAATATTGCAAAATATAAATTAATATATATTTCTATAAATATTTAAAGCCCGCTTTTTTTTTTTTTATTTATCTCAATTTTATGGATTTATTTAAAGCTGAAAGTATAATTGGATAATATTGCTTTATATCATTAATCATAAATTCATTTCCGCTACTGGTTCTTCATTGAAATAATAATCACACACACACACACACTAGACATTCATCACAAGAGTTTTATATTTTTGTACTAATTGCATTTTAATATTATATATATATTTATAAAAAAATAAAATACATTTGCACTCATTAATTAAGTAGATTAATTATTTCCTTAAATAAAATATTTTTCTAAACAATCGAATAATCAGTATTTAAAAATAACAATAATAAATTCAAAAAAATTTGTTGGATAATTTATCTAATTTTAAATACTTATATAATAATAAAATAATCAACTGTGATGACAGGAAATAAAACATGACTTCCGTGTGATATTCCTTAGCAACTGGATAAAGTAAAACAAAATGAAAAAAAAAAATATATTCAACGTACGTTCCACATATTATAACAATGTTTTTATTATTATTATTATTATTATTTATTTTCAGATGGAATTATTATTTGAAAATGTATTATTATTATTTAAATGAAATTAAATTTAAAGTAGTATAAACTGATTGAATTTGTATTTAGACTATATACCATCATGATGATTGAATACAGTAAATTAATTCAAGTGGATTGGAGGTCATCAGACGACAATAAGGGTCAATAAATATATATATTATCATTTTTTTAAATTTATTGTTGTTATTGTTGTTGTTTTTGTTTAGGTTAATGTTTATTTAAATTTAAATATCGCTGATGTGTTAAATAGTTTTATATTTTTTGTCGACTACGTTTTTTGTTTGAAGGTCATATAAAATTGTATTATTATTTGTATTATTTGATTCTATTTCATTTGAAAAACAATAACATTAAAATGATAATAAAATAAAGAATGTATGTTAATATTAATTTTAGCCAATTGCCAACGAGTGGCAAAATAAAAAATACGATAACTAAAATTCCTGAGTCCAGGTAAACCATAAATTTTTTGAATAAAAATTTTATATTTAAAGCATAGTTGACCACTGTACTGTTTGATTTAAAACAATTTTAAAAAATTTAATATTTTTTATATAATTATGAAGAAAAATTATATTTTTTTGGTGGTATTGCTGAATCAGCTAATTGGTAATTAATAATAATTTATAAATTTCTAAATAACACAAATTTTTTATAAAATTTAATGTTCAAGGTTATTGTATTGCGATGAGAGATGAAGCTAATCGTGGAGGAATACTACCAGAGAATGTTCAGGTCAGCTGATAACAATGTTACAATTGTTATGTTGATTTTGAAATTCTTAATTAATAAATTTTCATTCAAAATAATTTCAGTTAACTGAGTATAAAAATGGCGAGATAATTGAATTGGAACAGCAGGATTTTGATGATCTTAAAAAAAAATTATTAAATGAAAAACCATTAGCACTATTTGATGATGTTCAGTTTCCAAAAGAATCTTTTTGTCTTAAGGCCCATCAAGTTTTACGTAGACCAAAAGTAACAACAATTTAATGAATAAATTAAAAAAGCTATTACACAATAATTATCATTTTTTTTTTTTTTTTTCAAGCAAATTGTAAATGAGCCTGTTTTTTTTTTAAATGAAAAAAAATGGTTTCATCTGAAACAAAGTTATCTAGGAGATTGTTGGTTTATAGTTGGACTTTTACATCTTCAAAAAAATGTAAATTTATTTAAGTTTATTGTCAATGCACATACCCAAACATTTGACCATGGTAATTATGCTGGAATATTTCACTTCAGGTAAATACATAAATAATCTTGTTAACAAAAAAATGAAAAATTAACTTGATAGTAAAAAATAAAAACTTGAATTAGATTTTGGCAAGCTGGAACATGGGTCGACGTTGTTATCGATGATCAGCTTGCATTTGACGAAAAAAAAAATGAACTTGTCTATGCATCTTCAGGAAAAACCAACGAGTTTTGGGTTTGTATATAAATTTTTTTATAATTACATAAAAATAACAAGGTAATTATAAAATTATTTTAGCCATGTTTAATCGAAAAAGCTTACGCAAAATTAAGTTATCGGTCATATAAAAAACTGATAAAAGGCTATTCTGGAACATCAATGCAAGATATGACAGGAGGTATAATTGAGACATTTATTGTAGATGATGTATCAAAAGATTATTTATTTGACCGTCTTGAAAATTCAATAACCAAAAGTGTACTTATAAGTTGTGCAAGTAAATCAAGTTCCTCTATAAAAAACAATAATAAATTTATAGAATTTAATCTTTCTCCAAATCATGCTTATGCTATTACAGCCTTAAAAATAATAAAACGTAAATATTCAAATGAGAAATATCATTTATTACGTCTTCAAAATCCACATGGTAAACCATTATCGAATCCTCATCCTGGTGATATCTCCAGGTTATTATTACCTATATTAGATTTAATAGAGACCGAACTAGAAATTCAAGTTCCTGGAGAAAGTTGGATTCTACTTGAAGATTTTATTGAATTTTTTAAATTCATTGAAATTTGTAATTTAACACCTAATCCAATAATAGGTGATGTTTATGGTAAAAATCACGGTAAAAAATTATTATTATCAGCAGTTGGAGGCAAATTTATAGGAGGAATAAACAAACATGAAGACAGTGATGAAGATATATTGAAAATTTGTCCACAATATCGTCTTGTATTGACAGAGAAAGATAGAGGAAAAAATACATGTGATATTCTCATTGGTCTGTCATTAAAACATAGACAAGACTTGGTTATGATTACGGAAACAAAATTGCTATTTCAAATCATACATGTAAGTTTAATTACAGATATTATTATTATTGATATTTTATAAATTTTATTTCATGTATAGGCTGATAACAATCAAGAAATACCAAAACCATTAGTACAGTATACTGAATATCGGTCTCATCCTGAAGTCATGGCAAAAGGTCAAGTAAGTTTACGAGTTGAATTAAATCCACACAGTACATACTATATAATACCATGTGTTGAAAAAACATTCAAGGGAGCAACTTTTTATTTGCAAGTACTGTCTCAACATAAAACTATTTTAGAGTAAGTTGTTATATGCATAGAGTTATTAATTTAATATTCAAAAAAATAAAAAAAATATAAAATCAAAAAACAATTTTTAATTTCAGAGAGTATGATCAGGATATTGATATACCTCGTATAGCTGATAAGGTATAAAAATAATATTATACTTCAAATATATGTATATTTATTACAAATGAATAATTATTATTTACAGTTTAATTATTATTTAAATTCTATGGAGATTGAAAACATTGATTTTCAACTTTTTTTAAGTAAAGCCAATGATGAAGATCGAACGATTGATTTTAAAAGTTTATATGATATTTTTAGAGATGATAAATTTTCATTGAATCTTAATTGTAAGTAAAATATTTTTATTTTAGTAATATTTTATTATTATTATAATTATAATTATTATTTTTTTATTGCACCAGGTCATGTTGTATATGAACTCGACAATTCAATCATACCTGTATTGAATTTATTATCACTTACAAAACAATTTGTACCTCATAGAAAATTGTCTATATCAAGCATAACGAAAATAACATCAATCTATCAGGTATGATTAAAATATTATATTTATATGGTAATTAAAAATGTGTTTTAATTTAATTTTTTTGTATTTCTTTTTTGTTTTAAAGGAAATATTTGAAATATATGAAGATCCACTGTTTCCTGGATATGCTTTTTATGGCTCCCTAAAATTTCCATTAGAGCAAAATGGATATATTATAGAGGGTGGTATCTTACGAAGTATATTTTTGTTCTGTTCCAAGAAAAATGACTTGATACATTTTAATGATTTTATGTTGATTGTATTTGCTTTGAAAAGTCATACTGGTAATTTAAAAATAATTTAATTTTTTTATTTAATATGCACATTAATGATAAATAAGCATGTTACTATTTTATTGACAGACTCGTATTGTGAGGAATTCAGTGCAAAATTGTGTCAAGATTTGATCGCAATGGTACATAATGATAACCCACAATCCAATATATTTGATAAGTCAGTAATTCATAATAATTTAAGAATCGATATAAATCAATTTAAAATTATAACACAGTTCATCAAGGAATTAAAAGTAAATGGAAATTTAAATAATTCATAATGAGCTTTGGATTAATAGACAATTATAATTAATTAATATATTTTTTCAGGCAAAATACAATGATTATGCATCAAATACTTTTCATTCTGTGTCTTATAAAGACTTTAAAGATATTCTAGAATCAATTGGATATAAATTACCATATAAATTAATTGAAACGATATTTTCTAAATATAGAAATGTCGTTGATATTTTTTATCAACAGTTTTTGGAAGTTGTTGTTGATACAACACACATATTCAGTACGAAAAAAATAACAATTAGTATAATTTTTTTTTTTCATTTTTAAAAATAACATTAGTTGATGATAAGTTATTTTTAATATTCCAGAAAATATACAAGCATCTCCATTGAATGAAAAAGTCCAGGATCTCTTTTATCAGTATTGGAAAAATAAACATGGAAAAAAAAATAAAAGAAAAGCTGATTCTTCACTGAACGACGAGAGTTCATCAAAAAGACAAAAAATAAATGAATAAATTTTATAATTTAAGAAATAATAATTGAATTTATCTGTAATATTTTAATTGTTAATTGACTAATAATAACATAGCAAAATTATTAAACAATAAAAATTGTTAAAAATCATTTGAATTTTTATTTTTTCTTATTTTTAAAAATTCCCAATTTAATGAGTATATATTATTAGTATATAGGTGGTTCATCATCAAGATTACGAAAATGTTTTTTCACTGATTGCCTTGTAGAATCATTATTTTCATAAAATTGTCTTGCTTCATTTTGCCTCTCTCGAAATGATTCAGACTGTCCAAATTCAGTGCTAATATCATCAATATCAGAACTACTCCAACTGCTATATCAAAAATTAATTATTTATCATTTCAAATTTTTTATTTATTATTTTTGCAGTAATTTATTTCTCTAAATAATAATAATAATAATAATGAATATATATCATCCACCTGTTAAGTTTGAAATTTTACATTAAAAGTAGGTTGGAGGTCATCAGACGACAATGACGGTCAATAATTATATATATTATTATTTTTATTAATTTATTGTTGTTGTTGTTGTTGTTGTTGTTTAGGTAAATGTTTACTCAAATTAAAATATCACTGATGTGTCAAATAATAATTTATAAATTGTTTTATATTTTGTCGACTACTTTTTTTGCTTGAAGGTCATATAAAATAGTTTTATTCTATTTGATTTGAAAATATTACATATACGTTGGTAAAAACAACAACATTAAAATGATAATAAAATAAAGAATGTATGTTAATATTATTTTCAGCCAATTGCCAACGAGTGGCAAAATAAAAAATACGATAACTTAAATTCTCGAGTCCAGGTAAACCATAATTTTTTTGAATAACAATTTTATATTTGAAGCATAGTTGTCGACTGTACTGTTTGATTTGAAACTATTTTAAAAAATTTAATATTTTTTATATAATTATGAAGAAAAATTATATTTTTTTGGTGATATTGCTGAATCAGCTAATTGGTAATTAATGATAATTTATAAATATCTAAATAACACAAATTTTTTATAAAATTTAATGTTCAAGGTTATTGTATTGCGATGAGAGATGATGCTATTCGTGGAGGAATATTAGCCGAAAATGTTCAGGTCAACTAATAACAATGTTACAATTATATTTTATTGATTTAGAAATTTATAATTAATAAATTTTTATTCAAAATAATTTCAGTTAACTGAGTATAAAAATGGAGAGATAATTGAATTGGAACAACAGGATTTTAATGATCTTAAAAAAAAATCCCTTAATGAAAATGCACTATTTGATGATGTTCAGTTTCCAGAAGAATCTTTTTGTCTTGAGGCCAATCGAGTTTTACGTAGACCAAAAGTAACAACAATTATTTAATAATGAATAAATTTTAAAAGCTATTACACAATAATTATCATTTTTTTTTTTTTTTTTTCAAGAAAATTGTAAATGAGCCTAATTTTTTTTCAAGTGGACATAAATTGTTTCATTTGAAACAGGGTGACTTAGGAGATTGTTGGTTTATCGTTGGACTTTTACATCTTCGAAAAAATAGAAATTTATTCGACTTCATTGTCAATTCAGCTGATCAGACATTTGACGATGATAATTATGCTGGAATATTTCACTTTAGGTAAATACATAAATAATCTTGTTGAAAAACAAAGAAAAATTAAGTTGATAGTAAAAAAATAAAAATAAAATTAGATTTTGGCAAGCTGGAACATGGGTCGACGTTGTTATTGATGATCAGCTTGCATTTGACGAAAAAAATAATAAACTTGTTTATGTATCTTCAGCAAATACCAACGAGTTTTGGGTTTGTATATATAGATTTTTTTTTATAATTATATAATATGAATAGCAAGTTTTTTTTAACAATAATTTCAGGCGTCGTTAATTGAAAAAGCTTACGCAAAATTACTTTATCGGTCATACAAACAAATGAATAGCGGTCATTCTGGAGCTGCAATGCAAGATCTGACAGGAGGTATAATTGAGACATTTATTATAAATGAAGAATCAAAAGATTTTTTATTTGACCATCTAAAAAATACAATAATAGAAAGTGTAGTTATAAGTGTTGGAAGTAAATTAGAATCCAATATAACGAAGAATGATGAATTCATAGAATTTGGTCTTTTCGCAAATCATTTTTATGCTGTTACAGCCGTAAAAATAATAAAAAATGAGTATTTAAATCGAATATTTAATTTAATACGTATTCAAAATCCACATGGTGAACCATCATTAAATCCTCATCATGGTAATATCTCCGAGTTATTAACAACATACGAAATAGAGACCCAACTAAAAATTCAAGTTCCTGGAGAAAGTTGGCTTTTACTTGAAGATTTTATTAAATACTTTGACTTTTTTGAAATTTGTAATTTAACACCTAATCCAATAATAGGTCATGTTTATGGTAAAAATAATGGCAAAAGATTATCATTATCAGCAATTGAAGGTAAATTTATAGGGGGAATAAACATAAAGAAAATAAATGATAAAGATGTATTGAAAATTTGTCCACAATATCGTCTTGTATTGACAAAGACAGATAAAGGAGAAAAAACATGTGATGTTTTAATTGGTTTGTCATTAAAACATAGACAAGACTTGGTTACGATTATGGACACAATAATACTATTTCGAATTATACATGTAAGTTTGATTACAGTTATTGTTATTATTATTATTATTATTGTTGATATTTTATAAATTTTATTTCATGTATAGGCTGATAACAATCAAGAAATACCAAAACCATTAGCACAGTATAATAAAAATCGGTCTCATCCAGTAGCCACAAGAAAAGGTCAAGTAAGTTTACGAATTGAATTAAAGCCACATAGTACATACTATATAATACCATGTGTTGGAGAAACATTCAAGGGAGCAACTTTTTTTTTGCAAGTACTATCTGAACATAAAACTATTTTGGAGTAAGTTATAGTAACTAAAAATATTAATAACAAGATATAAAATATCAACAAACAATTTTTTATTTCAGAGAGTATGATCAGGATATTGTTATACCCAGTATAGCTGATAAGGTAAAAATAATATTATATGTATATATTTAAATTATATGCATACTCATATAAATCATGATAATTATTATTTACAGTTTAATGATTATTTAATATCTACAAATATTGAAAACATTGATACTCAACTTTTTTCAAGTAAAACCAATGATGATGATCGAACGATTGATTTTAAAAGTTTATATGATATTTTTAAAGATAATAAATTTTCATTGAATCTTAATTGTCAGTAAGATATTTTTATTTATTATTATTTTTATTATAATATGTAAATTTAATTATTGTTATTATTTTATGGCACCAGGTCGTATTGTACATAAACTTGATGATTCAATCGTACCTGTGTTAAATTTATTATCAGTTACAAAAAAATTTGTACCTCATAGAAAATTATCTATATCAAGCATAACGAAAATAACATCAACCTATCAAGTATGATTGAAAAACTGTATATATACCAATTAAAAAATGTGTATTATTTATTTATTTTATTTATTTATTTAAAGTTGCCCCTAACATAACATTTTTTGGGCTACATGAAATAAGAGTATAATAAGTAATTATTATACTAATTAATTCATGCAAAATAATAATCATTACAAATTTTTTTATATATATTAATTTAATTTTTTTTACTTTACTTTGAAGCAAATATTTGAAAGATATAATGAACCATTATTTCATGGATATACTTCTTGTGTTTCCCTAAAAACTGCATTAAAGAAAAGTGGATATATTATGAAAGCTGATACTTTAAAGAGCCTATATTCATTCTGTTCCGAGGAAAATAATTTGATACATTTTAATGATTTTATGTTAATTGTACTCACTTTAAAAAGTCAAACTGGTAATTTAAAAATAGTTTAATTTTTTTATTTAAAAATATACAATATTAATGATGGATAAACTTGTTATTGTTTTATTTACAGGATCGTATTGTGAGAAATTAAATGCAAAATTGTGTCAAGATTTGATTGCAATGGTGCATAAAAATATTCCACAAACCAATATATTTGATAAGTCAGTAATTCATAATTTAAGAATTGATATAAATCAATTTAAAATTATAACACAATTCATCAGGGAATTGAAAGTAAATAGAAATTGAAATATTGATGATTGTATTAATACTTAATAGGTATATGTTATATATGTTATTAATTAATATATTTTTCAGGAAAAATACAATAATTATGCATCAAAATCTTCTTATTCTGTGTCTTATAGAGACTTTAAAGATATTCTAGAATCAATTGGATATAAATTACCATATAAATTAATTGAAATGATATTTTTTAAATATAGAACTGACGTTGATATTTTTTACCATCAGTTTTTGGAAGTTGTCGTTGATACAACACAAATATTCAGTAAGAAAAAACGACAATTAATTCAATTTTTTTTTATATTTTTACAAATAACAAAAATTAATAATGGTTTATTTTATTATCGTAGAAATAATACAAGCATTATCATTGGATGAAAAAGAATTTTATCAATATTGGAAAAATAAACATGGAAAAAAAAATAAAAGAAAAGCTGATTCTTCACTGAACGACGAGAGTCCATCAAAAAGACAAAAAATAAATAAATAAAATTGATAATTTGAGAAATAATTGAATTTATTTGTAATATTTTAATTGTTAATTGAATAAATAATAATATAGCAAAATTATTAAACAATAAAAATTGTTAAAAATCATTTAAATTGTTTATTTTTTTTTTATTTTTAAAAATTCCCAATTCAGTGAGTATATATTATTAGTAGATAGGAGGTTCATCATCAAGATTACGAAAATGTTTTTTCACTGATTGCCTTGTAGAATCATTATTTTCATAAAATTGTCTTGCTTCATTTTGCCTCTCTCGAAATGATTCAGACTGTCCAAATTCAGTGCTAATATCATCAATATCAGAACTACTCCAACTGCTATATCAAAAATTAATTATTTATCATTTCAAATTTTTTATTTATTATTTTTGCAGTAATTTATTTCTCTAAATAATAATAATAATAATAATGAATATATATCATCCACCTGTTAAGTTTGAAATTTTACATTAAAAGTAGGTTGGAGGTCATCAGACGACAATGACGGTCAATAATTATATATATTATTATTTTTATTAATTTATTGTTGTTGTTGTTGTTGTTGTTGTTTAGGTAAATGTTTATTCAAATTAAAATATCACTGATGTGTCAAATAATAATTTATAAATTGTTTTATATTTTGTCGACTACTTTTTTTGCTTGAAGGTCATATAAAATAGTTTTATTCTATTTCATTTGAAAATATTACATATACGTTGGTAAAAACAACAACATTAAAATGATAATAAAATAAAGAATGTATGTTAATATTATTTTCAGCCAATTGCCAACGAGTGGCAAAATAAAAAATACGATAACTTAAATTCTCGAGTCCAGGTAAACCATAATTTTTTTGAATAACAATTTTATATTTGAAGCATAGTTGTCGACTGTACTGTTTGATTTGAAACTATTTTAAAAAATTTAATATTTTTTATATAATTATGAAGAAAAATTATATTTTTTTGGTGATATTGCTGAATCAGCTAATTGGTAATTAATGATAATTTATAAATATCTAAATAACACAAATTTTTTATAAAATTTAATGTTCAAGGTTATTGTATTGCGACGAGAGATGATGCTATTCGTGGAGGAATATTAGCCGAGAATGTTCAGGTCAACTAATAACAATGTTACAATTATATTTTATTGATTTTGAAATTTATAATTAATAAATTTTTATTCAAAATAATTTCAGTTAACTGAGTATAAAAATGGAGAGATAATTGAATTGGAACAACAGGATTTTAATGATCTTAAAAAAAAATCAATTGATGAAAATGCACTATTTGATGATGTTCAGTTTCCAAAAGAATCTTTTGGTCTTAAGGCCCATCAAGTTTTACGTAGACCAAAAGTAACAACAATTTATTGAATAAATTAAAAAAGCTATTACACAATAATTAACATTTTTTTTTTTTTTTTCTTTTTTCTTTTCAAGAAAATTGTAAATGAGCCTGTTTTTTTTTCAACTGAAAACACAAAATTTCATCAGAAACAAGGTTCTCTAGGAGATTGTTGGTTTATAGTTGGACTCATGAATCTTCAAAAAAATAGAAATTTATTCGACTTCATTGTCAATCCAAATACCCAGACATTTGACCATGGTAATTATGCAGGAATATTTCACTTCAGGTAAATACATAAATAATCTTGTTAACAAACAAACAAAAATTAACTTGATAAAAAAAATAAAAATTGAATTAGATTTTGGCAAGCTGGAACATGGGTCGACGTTGTTATCGATGATCAGCTTGCATTCGACGAAGAAAAAAATAAACTTGTCTATGCATCTTCAGGGAATACCAACGAGTTTTGGGTTTGTATATAAATTTTTTTTTTATAATTATATATGAATAACAATCTTTTTTTTTACAATAATTTCAGGCGTCGTTAATTGAAAAAGCTTACGCCAAATTACTTTATCGATCATATGAAAAATTGGATGAAGGTGGTCATTTTGGAGCATCAATGCAAGATATGACAGGAGGTATAATTGAGACATTTATTATAGATGAAAATATAACAGATTTTTTATTTGACCATCTTAAAAATTCAATAATGGAAAATGTACTTATAAGTGTTGGAAGTAAATCAGATTCCAATATAACAAACAGTTTGATAGAATTTGGTCTTTCTCCAAATCATTTTTATGCTATTACAGATGTAAAAATAATAAAAAATGAATATTTAGATGAGATATTTAATTTAATACGTATTCAAAATCCACATGGTAAACCATCATTGAATCCTTATCCTGGTGATATCTCTGAGGTAATATCAACAGAGTTAATAGAGACCCAACTTAAAATTCAAGTTCCTGGAGAAAGTTGGATTCTACTTGAAGATTTTATTAAATATTTTGACTTCATTGAAATTTGTAATTTAACACCTAATCCAGTGATAGGTAAAGTTTATGGTAAAAATCATGGCAAAAGATTATCATTATCAGCAATTGAAGGTAAATTTATAGGGGGAATAAGCATACATGAAAAAAGTGATAAAGATATATTCAAAATTTGTCCACAATATCGTCTTGTGTTGTCAAAGACAGATAAAAAAGAAAAAACATGTGATGTTCTAATTGGTCTGTCATTAAAACGTAGACAAGACTTGGTTATGATGATGAACACAATAATACGATTTCGAATCATACATGTAAGTTTAATTACAGCTATTATTATTATTGATATTTTATAAATTTTATTTTATGTATAGGCTGATAACAATCAAGAAATACCAAAACCACTAGCAGACTATACTAAATATCGGTCTCATCCTGTAATCACATCAAAAGGTCAAGTAAGTTTACGAGTTGAATTAAATCCACACAGTACATACTATATAATACCATGTGTTGAAAAAACATTCAAGGGAGCAACTTTTTATTTGCAAGTACTGTCTCAACATAAAACTATTTTAGAGTAAGTTGTTATATGCATAGAGTTATTAATTTAATTTTCAAAAAAATAAAAAAAATATAAAATCAAAAAACAATTTTTAATTTCAGAGAGTATGATCAGGATATTGATATACCTCGTATAGCTGATAAGGTATAAAAATAATATTATACTTCAAATATATGTATATTTATTACAAATGAATAATTATTATTTACAGTTTAATTATTATTTAAATTCTATGGAGATTGAAAACATTGATTTTCAACTTTTTTTAAGTAAAGCCAATGATGAAGATCGAACGATTGATTTTAAAAGTTTATATGATATTTTTAGAGATGATAAATTTTCATTGAATCTTAATTGTAAGTAAAATATTTTTATTTTAGTAATATTTTATTATTATTATAATTATAATTATTATTTTTTTATTGCACCAGGTCATGTTGTATATGAACTCGACAATTCAATCATACCTGTATTGAATTTATTATCACTTACAAAACAATTTGTACCTCATAGAAAATTGTCTATATCAAGCATAACGAAAATAACATCAATCTATCAGGTATGATTAAAATATTATATTTATATGGTAATTAAAAATGTGTTTTAATTTAATTTTTTTGTATTTCTTTTTTGTTTTAAAGGAAATATTTGAAATATATGAAGATCCACTGTTTCCTGGATATGCTTTTTATGGCTCCCTAAAATTTCCATTAGAGCAAAATGGATATATTATAGAGGGTGGTAT